>CAUYSK010026540.1:0-106537 GCA_963575035.1 Avahi laniger | reverse complement strand
AGAGTGAGACTGTGTCTCAAAAAAAATAAAAGCTTATAGCTTGGAACTAGAAGAAAGAGTGAAAGTGAAGTGATTAACTTCTGACTTGTAAATGTTCAGAATGGAACATTAGTTCTATTGTCTTTTGTGGGCTCTCAGCAGGGAACTGCAATTCACAGAACCATAGATGCCAATATAGCTCCTGAAAACAGAAGGTGCCTTCTTATTGGCCCAGGTGGCTGAATTTTTACCATTGGAAAGTCTACCTTTGCTTGAAATATTATATCATTGGGGGTACCATTTAAAAATGAAACATTTTTGGAAGGAATAACATGTAAATAATTTACCAACCGTTGACACCCAAGAATGAATTAATGTAGAAAATGGCTTTCCACACGAGATAGAGGGTTGGCACGTCTGAAGACATGGGGCCAGGACAGCCTGGCAAAGGTGGTCAACGGGCCCCTCTCTGGGGTGCCAGCCCCGAGAAACATCCAGAATTCTTTGAGTGGTTGTGCTTGGAGTGGGGAGGAAGGGCTGGCTCCCCAAAGACACCTTCCGCCGGATTCTAAGTGTGTCTGCACATCTCTCTTGCATATCCCACTGTCTGAGGACCCAGCGAGTTTAGAATCCACATCAACACGAAGCACCGCGGCAGCCTGCGCTAGGACGCGAGGCGGGGCCGGGGCCGCAGTGTAGGGACACTATCCCCTTCAGTTTAAAATTGAACATAATTCCGAATTTTCTAATTTTGTTATCTAGTAGCTCTTGGAGGTGAATGGGTCAAAATTATAACTCCATTTTAATAGATCTTGTCATTCATCTCTGCTCATAAAAGTTGCTTCATTTCATTAGTGTACCTGGGACTGTAGGCACAGCTGTCCTGGGGTCTCCAGGTGGCCCAGAGGTTCAATGCAAAGTTGTTTTGCACAGAGTGATCTGCAAAAATAATCCAGCCTTTCAGTTTTGATTTCCTTTCTATTGATTTACACGAGGTACATTTAATTCCAAACCTTGGAGATGGCTGACACGCCATTCAATTGAGGCTTTGTCGTGAAGAAACCATTAGGAAAGTGGAGAGGGAAGAGCATGCAATTTCCAGCGGGACGGAGAACTGAGGACTAATTTTATTCCGAGATCAATTTCTTGCCAAAAGCTTGGCAGGGCACAGGCCAATGCCATCATTTAAGTATGAAGAACCTGGTGTTTGGGACACGAGGAGAAAATGCACACTCCGTGTCTGTTTGTGCAGTACACACACAACTCAGGAAATATTAATACCACTCTGGAGGCAGCAGGAAATAGCAGTTTGAGTGACTGTGCTGCTTAAACTGTCTTTGTCTAATGTAAGTTGAAAAATAACCAATGGTTCTATTTGCATGTTTCTACAAGTTTTTATTTAAAATAATTTGATAAAATCTTAAAAATTAATTTTGTTCTTAAAAAGGATGCCATCCCTCAGCTTAGGAACGGAGGTGAATCTGGCCCTCACGTGACGGACACTATCTCCATGGAGAAAGGAGGCCAGGAGGCCCGGCCACACTTACAGGCTCTTTGCAAAATTGCCGATTTACTACTCCTGTGCACCAGGGCCGTGTGGCTCGGGGATGACCGTGCCTGGGCTCATGCCTCATCTCCACGCTGGCCGCTCCTCACTCTGGGTGCACCAGGGTGGGGGATAGGGGGATGCGAGGGGGTTTGCGGGGGATGGATGGAGAGGCTGGGAGGCGGCCCCAGGAGGGAAGGAGCATGGGGAAGCCATGGCGGAGGCCACCAGGTGTGCATTGGTCCATGCATAGCAGGTATCAGGGGAGCTGCCTTGGTCCGAATTCATGTGCCCCTCAAAACTCATGTTGGAATCCTAACTCCCAAGTCGACCATGTTATGCAGTGGGGCCTCCAGGAAGGGATGGGTGTAGAAGAGGTCATAAGGGTGTGGGCCCCATGAAATGGTCAGTGACCTAATAAAAGGGACCCAGGAGGCCCCCCACATGAGGACGCAGTGAGAAGGTGTATCTACAGGCCTGGCAGCAGCCCTCGCCGAACACTGAATCTGCCAGCTCCTGGATCTTGGACTTCCAGCCCCCAGGACTGTGAGACATACATTTCTGTTTACAAGACCCCAGTTTACAGCACTTTGTTACAGCAGCCGGAATGGACCAGGTCAGAGGCCCCAAAAGGGGAGCACTGTCCCCACGAGAGGTCAAGCTGGCTCCTTCCCCCTCATTCCCTCCCGGGCCTCTTTGCCCACCACACATGAGCATCAAGTAAATGCGGTAAAACTTAAATAAAACATTCTTTGATTTAAATAAAAACACCTGCCGCTGCCGAGCGCCCCTGCACAGCCGGCCTCGCCCTCCCACCAGCGGCTGCCCGGCCACTGCTCGAGACAGGACAGCTCGCTCAGGAGGCTGGGGTGGGGCCACACGCCTGCCTTCAAATCTCTGTGACCTCAGGGAAGACACCTCAGCACCTCGCGCCTCAGTGTCCCTGCCTGTGGAAGGGGGTCATGCCCGGTGGGTGTGAGGCTCACGGGGTGGCCTGTGTTCCCTGGGCATGACTGTCCGAACCCCTTCACAGAGTAGGGGACCCCCAGCTAACAGGAGCGTGAGGACAACGGAGTGCCGCGGCTGAGGGGAGTGAGGTGGGACCCCAGCCTCCTGGGAGACTGCAGGCAGGTGGGATCAGAGGTCACAGTCAAGGCCCTGATGCCATTTTGGCAGCTCAGTGAGCACAAGCTGCTCCCTGAGGTCCCTGTGAGGCTGGTGGCCCACACTGTGCCCGTCCTCGCGTTCCCCGCCCACAGCCCTGCCTTCCCTGCCCACCCCAGGTGCCCACCAGGAGGTGAGGCAGGACACCCCTCTTCCCTGGAGTGACCAGGCCAGGCGTCCTCCGGGCCCCGCTCTCCGGTGGCTTTGGAGAAACATCCAAGCTTTCTCCTCTCCTGCAGGTGCCCCTGGCGCCCAGGATGTGGCTGCCCTCGGGCTCAGGAACCCCCTGTTCACCAGCCTCCCCGTTGACATGGAAATGTCCCCGCCAGAGAGATGTCGGACACTTTGTGGCTGTGTCCTGGCCTCTGCGGCCTGTTCCCATCACGCTGAAATGCATTTCCCTTCGCCCAATCTTGTCATTCTTCCCGTCCCTCTCATCTTTATTCTGTCCTGATGGCCACTGATGTGATATCTGAAAGCATTTTAAGGTTTTCTCCTCTGAAAACACAGCACAGAACCCACCTCCTTGCACCATTAAGTTCCGACAGCTGGGCAGGGCGTCTGAGAGGGAGAGGGCACCGGGAGTGCTGAGGCGAGGTGCGCTCAGGTGAGGCTGATGCAAAGTTCTGAAATAACCTTTGTTATCCCTGGCTGAAAACAATGACTGCTTGGGGGATGAGGCAACAAGTCTGGTGCTTTCTTCCAAAGAGCAAATAGTCCTTAGGCCGTGGTGGTGAGAGTCTGGCAGGTGCGCAGTTCCAAGGACAAGAGCCTTTGGGTTGGCTCTGCTTTCGCGTTTCCCTAGAGCTGCTTGTCCTTAATAGTCAAAGCTGCTGGCTTAATACAGCCATTGAAGTTTTCACTTTCTGACCCAACCCACAGAGACAATAAATAGCTAGAACTCTGACTTATGCACAGTGGCTTGTCCCCGCCACCCTCCAGCCAGGGGCCCTTTCTCTCCTGACATCCCGAAGGGCCCCTCACTGGCTGTGCAAGCTAATCCCCAGAACCATGGAGGCGCTACCTCACCACATCCTCAGGGTTCAGAGAGCCTCTTCTGTGTAGTTCTCAATGCTTGTTAGTTATAACAAGTATAGCAATGAGCTATAACTAATTTTCCCTCATTGCTGACATTTATCTGAGAGAGAAATCATCTCTAGCAAGAGTCTTTAGCAAAGTTCCTGTTTGGTTGCAATTGAGTAGGATCCCACAACACCTCTGCAACCTGATAGACACACATGTACGTCCTTTGGGACTGGGCTTTCATTAAGTTATGCACCAGGGTACAAATGCTTTCTGTCTTTGTTAAGAGAGGGAAAAGGAGAGAGTGTATGATTTGTGATACAGGCATGACATAACTATTTTGAAGGATGTGAGGAAATGTGTTTGTAGAGGCTCATAAACCTTGCTCACACCAGAACTGTTAGAGTTGTTCACAACCATGGACAGCCATGCATAGCCATGCACAGCCATGCACAATCATGCACAACCATGCACAGCCATGCACAGCCACGTACAATCATGTACAGCCATGCACAGATACTCACAACCATGTACAGCCATGGACAGCCATGCACAGCCATGCACAGCCATGCACAATCATGTACAGCCATGCACAGATACTCACAACCATGGACAGCAATGCGTAGCCATGCACAATTATGTACAACCATGTACAGATACTCACAATGATGGACAGCCATGTACAGTCATTCACAGCCACGCAAAATCATGTACAGTCATGCACAGATACTCACAATCATGGACAGCCATGGACAGCCATGCACAATCATGTATAATCATGTACAACCATGCACACATACTCACAACCATGGACGGCCATAGACAGCCATGCACAGCCACACACAATCATGCACACATACTCACAAGCATGTACAGCCATGCACAGTCATGCACAATCATGCACAACCATGCACAGATACTCACAACCATGCACAGCCATGCACAGTCATTCACAGCCATGCAAAATCATGTACAGCCATGCACAGATACTCACAAAGATGGACAGCCATGCACAGTCATTCACAGCCACGCAAAATCATGCACAACCATGCACAGATACTCACAATCATGGACAGCCATGCATAGCCATTGCACAATCATGTACAACCATGCACAGATACTCACAATGATGGACAGCCATGCACAGTCATTCACAGCCACGCAAAATCATATACAACCATGAACAGATACTCACAACCATGTACAGCCATGGACAGTCATGCACAGCTATGCTCAGCCACACACAATCATGCACAGATACTCACAAGCACATACAACCATGCACAGCCATGTACAATCATGCACAACCATGCACAGATACTCACAACCATGTACAGCCATGCACAGCCATGTACAATCATGCACAACCATGCACAGATACTCACAACCATGTACAAGCATGCACAGCCATGCACGATCATGCACAACCATGCACAGATAGTCACAATGATGGACAGCCATGTACAGTCATTCACAGCCACGCAAAATCATGTGCAGCCATGCACAGATACTCACAACCATGGACAGCCATGGACAGCAATGCGTAGCCATGCACAATCATGTACAACCATGTACAGATACTCACAACGATGGACAGCCATGCACAGTCATTCACAGCCACGCAAAATCTTATACAGCCATGCACAGATACTCACAACCATGGACAGCCATGGACAGCCATGCTCAGCCACACACAATCATGCACAGATACTCACAAGCACGTACAGCCATGCACAGCCATGCACAGATACTCACAACCACGGACAGCCACGAACAACATCTGAACACATCTGAAAAGTGAGCTGCTACGGACCTGTGGTGAGTGATATTTGTAAGGTGGTTTAGAGACAGCGACAGTTTCCAGTTTTAGAATTTGATGCTGGCAGAGGTTTTTCTCCAGCTTCTTGTTTGCAGATGAGGAATCTGAGGTTGTCCTGAGAACAGTGCTTGTTCATGGCAGAGCAGGAGCTGGCTGCAGCTTTCCAAATGGAGCTTCAGCGCTTTCCTCCACATCAGTGACTGGGCATAGCCCGAGCAGGTGCTCGCTGCTGCGCTGGTGGATTCAGCCCGTCTTGTGGTCTGAGCCAAGGTGCAGAGAGCGGGGGGCCTGCCTGGGAGGTGAAGCTGGAGCTCCACGTGGACTTGCGGTGTGACCAAGAGGTGCTGAGACAAGAGTGGCTGTGAAGGCCCAGGCTTCCTCCACCGGCTGCCTGGGGCCGGCAGGGGGAGGGTGGCAGCGTGAGTCAGCTCCTGGCAAAGGCTGCAGGATTCCTGAGGCTGCGGCAGGGGCAGTGAGGACCAGGGGAAGCACCTTTCGAACGACCCCGCACCTGCCTCCAGTTTCCCTCACACAGGCCTCCCACGCAGCGCTGACTCAATGGCGTTGGAAAGATGGAACCAGAGCGAGCTCAGTAAGGAAACCGCCGCTGGTCCTGCAAGGCTGGCTCAGGGCCCCTCTCGAGAAGCTTCATTGTTCTCTGGGGCCAGAAGGGACTATCCCCCACTCTTTTAAAAAAAGCACCAAATGTTGTACATATGCCAAGGAGACAACCACGGGGACCTCAAAAGGTCAGCAGCCTCCTCCGACCATGTACGAGAACCTGCAGCTGAGCCCGCCAGGTGGACGGTTCTGCCTCGCAGGTCTCCGGCTGCGGCACCTTGGGGCTGCGGTCCGGCAATCTGCATCGCTAGCACACAGTCCCAGTGTGTGAGGGCTCAGGGACAGTGGTCATGGCATCTTCTGTGTCATTTTCTGCCACAAACAGACTGGCTAACACCCTCGCTGGAGGCTGAACTGGAGGCCAAAGGCAGTGCTCTTCCTCCTCATGCTTGTGTGCACCTCCCAGCGGGGCTCCTCCTGGCCATGGGGTCCTCTCACAGCCGTCTAATAAAGTCATGGTATGATCTGAGCAACGGGGTTACGGATTTGGGCCTTAATTTCCCTAGCTTTACTCCCTACACGTGCTGGAGTCTGAGTAGGTGCAGCTCAGCTTTGTTGATGCACCTCTGTGCAGGGTTTTCGGTTCGTTGGCTGTGTGGAGCCCAGGCCCGGACTGTCACCCGCCACCTCCTCCCTCTTGCCGGCATCTCATAGACACCGACCGTGTTCTGATTTCAAGGCCGGCCGGAGGCATCTCCGAGGATCCTTTAATGGGAACAGAATCACCAGGGCCCTGCCCGTCTGACAAGCTCCTGGTGGTAGCCTTGATGTGGGTCCTCAGGCCTTGCTTTAAAGACCAAGAGGATAAAAATTCCAGGTCTCTTCCTCACTGAAGCATGTTTGAGAAAACAAGGCTTGAAAAGCTACACACAGCGAGCTGGTTCACACAGGGAAACAAGACAAGCCAGTGGGCCCGCTCCAGTCTGGGGCCACCTCTGGGCCCTGAGAAGATTCGCAAAGTACTGAGCAACGATGGTTGTGTTTTCGAGTCATCAGCGCCTTGGAGCAGCTACCAAAGACCCCAGGGTGCACGCAGCGGCCTCAAGTGTGAACAGCGGTGGACGAGAACGGTGGGAGTTGGGGCCACACGGGAATGTCCTGGGCTTTGCAGGGAGGGGCCCAGGACAGGGTCCACTTTTCCTACATGTGAAAACAATCGTTTCTGTGGCTGAGCACAGGGCTGGCGGCCCCAGAAAAGGCAACTATTCCTGTCAGAAAGTTGAATAATACCTATGGACTTAATTTAAAAATTTAAGGTCCAACTTAAGAAAAGAATGCATTTGGCCCCACAAAAGTGATAGACATTTGATAGTTTAGAGTTTATTTTGTTTCTTGCCTGACAGGTGCATAGATTGTTTTTCCAAACTAGATTTTTTTACGTAAATAATTCAGATTCTTTAACGATCGCAGTACATACGTTACTGAAATAGACTAACAGTGTCTATTGTACACATTGGAATGTGTACAATACAATTGTTATTCGTTTTACCCATTAGTGTAAATGGTTCAGTTCACCAGAAATGTTCTGTGAACACTTTCTACTACAGCCGGAGAAAGTGATAGTGCTGAGCTGCTCCTGTAAAATCTGGGGGTGTTGAATGTCTGGTTGAGAGGTTGTGCCATGGGGTCTATGCAGAAGACAGACGATAAAAGAAATAACACATTTCTCTTGAATGCCAATAGGAGAAGGGTAAGTGTGTTTTGTGAAAGAGAAAACATACCTATACAAGGGTAATTTATTTTGAAAATTCTTAGTTTTGTAACATTAGCACCAGCCACTGTACCTGTTATACCATAATTGTGCCCACGGGTGCTGTTTTGCGTCACTTCCCTTGGCATAAGGACCAAAGAATGCTTTTTACTATGTCAACGCACTCTAAGTAATGACATATTACCTTTAATTTTCCAATTTGAATTTAAAGTTTTCTTTTGAGCAACACTGATTTGTCAGTTACTTCTACATGCAACTTTTAACTAAAATGTACAGCAGATTATTAAAGAGGAAGCAGTTTCACAAGCCCAGCGCAGCTGTCTCTGTCAGCAACAGCCAGGAGGCTGGCAGGGTCTGTCTCCGAGGCTTATTTGTATTTATAAATTCTTCGCCATTATTGCAACAAGACGCCGCAGGCAGTGCCTGTGTGCGTAGAGCCGGCTGCCCCTTCCGGGTAGTCTCTGAGCCTTCCAGGGCGCAGTCTCCCCGGGGGGCTCGGTAATCGCCCAGAAATGCACTGCACGCTGAGGCTCGTGCCTTCCATATATTTAGTGTGATCGTTTTAGGAAAAAAAAAAACTATAATAAAGATTATGTGCCGGGGGAAGGGGAATAAAAAAAGAATTAACTACGAAACATTGTAATTGCCTGTAGGGCCTTGAACTTCTGTGTGTGATGTGTAGGAAATGTTAAGAAGTTATTTTATCTCTCTGCATGCTCTCGCAGAAGATATTAAAGACTAACTTTGAAAATGCACTTTGGCTGGTTGCATCCTAGAGGCGTGGGGTTAACTTCTTAAAAGGGTTAAGCTGCTGTGCTCGTATTGAATTACCACTGTCATTCAATTCATTAGGAGAGTTTATGGAGTTACAATGTCTGTAATTTATAGACTGCTTACTGACAAAGCTCGATGCTAACATATGCCTAATTTGCCAAGGTTATCTCAAGTTCCATTCATCTCCCCCACTAACAATGTGCTCTGATTCCCTGCTTCACGCATGAGGTACATGTGGTTTCATATTTAGTGCTATCAATCACAGGCAATTGCCTCGGCTCCTGCCTCTGTGTTCAGAGAGATTTCTCTGCACTCGAGATGACTGATGTGCGGTGGCTTAGCCAGTGGAGGGCGTCATCTTCCAGCCTCGTCATCGCGGCTGTCCACTGGGCCCTGTGAGAGTCTCAACGACTGTTCTGACCCTGCTGTTGCTGGCGTCCTCTTCCTGGGGGGCTTGCGGATGTGATTTGGGGAGCCCATGGGCGTCTGGTGGTGACAACTCATGGCCTTGCCTAGATGGCCTGACATGCCCAGGCCTCCCTGTCTGGTGGAGCCGTTCTCCAGCACGGCAGATGCTGCCCTGACCGCCCTCGCCAACCCTTTCCCAGCACGTGCATGGGCACGAGAAGGCCCTGGTGCAGTCAGGGGCGGGGTGTGCAGAGGCTTCAATGCTGGGTGCCCACCCAGGGTGCGGCTCTCCTGGGCCCACCTTATTCTCCCTGGAGGAGTGATTTTGCCGACATGTTTGATCACCTTGTGAATTTCTTGGTGAAAAGTACCAACTGTTCAAATTGAGAATTACATAATGAATGTGGTTGTTTAGTTCTGGTATGTGGAAAGAATACAAAACTGTGTTGCATACCTCCAAAGTTGATATTCCAGAAAGAAGCAGATGTGCGGGGGCTCTCAGTGCCACTGACAGGCTGCCTGTGGCCTGCGCTCTGACCTCGCACCCCTACACGGCGGCCGTGGACCCCAAGCAGGGGCTGGCTTTGCAGTGCAGTGTCCAAATGACAGATTTTTAAAGTCTCAGCTCAAGCCTGTGAGTGAGAGGGGATCGATCCAACAAAAAGAAGCAAATAATTCTAGCAAGTTCTAAAATTATTGAGCAAAAGGCAACTTGACTGAATGGAAAACACGACTTCATAAGTGTTTTTACCTTTTGTACCACATGCCAGCAACGACAGTCAGGAAAGATGAACTTAACTCAGGGAGAAGCACGTGCTGCCCACACGGGCCTGTGGTCGCAGCGTCTTTGCAGAATTCGCTGCTCGTCTCCCCACATGGGCCCATGGGGTCTACGCGCAGTCCCCCCAAAGGGAGTCTTGTTCTTTTTCACAGGACCCAGGTCCTTTGGTCAGAAGTTTGTTTCTGTATTCTTTTATTAGATTCTTATTGATGGTTTAAAAAATGAAGACTGATGTGGTTACCAGGGCTGGGAGGGGGAGATGGGGGACGTTGTTTAATGGGTGCAGAGCTTCAGTTTTGCAAGATAAAGTTCTAGCAATCTCTCACACAACAATGTGCATATAGTTGACACCATTGTACTGGACACTAAAAAATGGCAAAATAGTAAGTTCTATGATGTGTGTTTTTTACCACAATTAAGAAACCTTGAAGTCTAGATGATGAACTCATAGCATCACTTGTGACGTCATTACAACTCTCCAGAAAGCAAGCAGAGCCATGGGATGACCAATGGAAAACTGGTGTGACATCCATGGTGGCCCCTCGTACTCCCGAGGAACGAGTGTTAAGGAGAGAAAAGCACACTTGTCGATAGCCTAAGTCCAGAGACATGAGGGTGCCGTTGGGACAACCGGAAAAGACTTTTTTACATAAGTCTCTTACCAGAAGTTGGAGGGATGGGAGGAGTGTTCTCCTCAGTGCAGTGGGTAGGGCGGAGGGGCCACTCCTCACCTGGCCCTTCCCAGCGGTTCCTCGAGGGCACGGAAGGCAATTGGGCTGAGATCAATTAGCCAAGGTCGGGTGCCTTGTGGAGCTCTCGTGAGCCACACTGAGTACTTTCACAAACGAGTTTATCATCTTTCTGGAACCTGTAATGTGAGAGTGACCTGGCTGCAGTGGCTACTCTGGAAATCTTTTCCCCAGTGGACGGCAGTGTTAGCAGAGTGCGTGCATGCCTGGGGTTAGCAGCTCATCTGGAGAATTAACTGAGCCCAAATTTTTGTTCATATCAGAGTCCTGAATGCATGCAGGTGATGTCACCTTGGGCTTTCTCTGATGTGACACTGAAAAACAGCCTTTCGTCTGTGCTTTCGTTTGCTCGGGGTCACAGGGAAAAGTCGGGGGGAGTCGTGCTCTTCGGAGAGCTCCACGCAGGGATCTTAGCATCAGAGGGAGAGACAATGTATGCGCGCCTGTTGTAGCGTGCATTTGGGAAGTCTAACACCCAAGAAATAGGAAAAGAAAAAGGAACGCTTTGCAGGGGGCCTCTGAGGCAATAAGAGGTCCCACCCCCTCTGGATTGTAAACTGGAAAGATTCTCAGTAAAATGGGCAAAGTGAAAATGCACATTCAGCAAGGAGGAAAACAGCACGTGGGAGAAAGTAATCGTCTCAGAAGCTTCCTTCTGTTGACCTGTGGGCGAGGTCGGGGTGGGTGTGCTTTCAGGAACTGGGGGTTGTCTCCATAGAGAGGGATGTGTAGTAGGCGCAGCACGGGCTGCACAACAGAGATGCAGACCGGGTAAGGCCGCCCGCCGTGTGGACGGCAGGGAGGGCAGATAGAAGGGCTGAGATCCAGCCTGGGAGGGCAGCTGGACCACAGAGTTTACAAGATGAGGCTGTGCGGTAAGCACAGTCCTCGGAAATTAAGAAACTTATTGCTGGGGGACAGACGGGGACGGTCTCAGGTCCCAGGCTGGGTGCCTGGGGATGGCCATGCAGTGGAGGTCAGAAGGTGGACGAGAGGATTGCCAGGGGGGCCAAGCGTCTGGGGCCCGCTGGGCCAGGTGTCCACTGACAGGCAGTATGGGCGGGCAGCCAGAGGCTTTGGGAAGGGAACCGAGGCTCCCGCACCAGCTCTACTTTGCTCAGACACCCCAGAAAGGATTTGTGCGTGTGCAGCTTGGGAAGGAGGCCTGGGGCGCGGAGTGGCCCCTGCAGAGAACGGCTGTGGGATCCCAGGAATTTATTGCAGGTGGCCTTCGAAGTCCTGAGGACCTCATGGAGGGAAGAGGGGAGCCTGCCAGGCGGTATCAGTGAGGACCCGGAGGGGAGAGGAGTGCGGGTGTGGATGCGACTCAGTGGAGGGCAGGGGAGAAGCTCCTCGGGGCCCCACTCCAGGTCACACACCTTGGTTCTAGTAGAAGGTAAATGTTTTCAGTGATGCTATTTCTTAAGGGTTCAAAAGCTAATATTTCCGCATATCTGGGCTGTGAAGGAGCCTTGTCCCAGCAGGAGAAATCCCTCGCCCAAGGCCTGTTACTTCGCAGCCTGGGCCTGCAGCCGCAGCTGGCCGCCCCCAGCCCTGTATCCCCTGGCAGGTGTCCTCCACGGGTCCTGCAGGGCAGGGTGGACACTGCCTGGAGCTGGCAGGGGATGGTGCTGCCATCAGCCTGCACGGGGCCATCAGCTCTGTCTTCAGATTGCTTAAGGCCACCACAAGATGACATGGTCTCTTACATATGTGACCCCCAATCTCAGAGATGAGAAGTCCAACGTTCCTGCAAACAGTGACTCAGAGTCACCCTCCACGAGCTCAACACAGGGCTGGGACCAGCCCAGTCTGGCTGTTCCTCAGGCACCATCCGACCTTCCGAAGGCGGCACGATCTCTGCCCCTCTGTCTCCTACTTTCCGCTGTTGAGCCCATCCAGAGAGTTTTTATTTGGGTTATCATAGTTTTCAGTTCTAAAATTTCCATTTTGTTCTTTTATATCTTCTCTTTCTGTTTTAGCCTGTGTTTCAAGGGTGTTCATAAATGGGACGGCTGCTTCCGAATCCCCGTCCAAGGGTTATGTGGTCTGTCGTGTCAGGGCTGGTGTCTGCTGCTTGTCTTACTCAAGTTGAGGTTTTTCCAGTTCTTGGTAGGACGAGTGATTTTTAATTGTATCCTGGACATGTGAAGTATTACGTAGGTTCCTATTTTAATCTTCTGTTTTATGGGCCTCCTCTGACATCGTGCTGTTAGGGGAGGGGGTGGGGTTCCAGGCTCCTCACCAGGTTTGCTGATGCGGGGGTGGGGGGTTGGGAGGCGGGGATGGTAAGGGTAGGTGAGGGGAGGCTCCCGTGAGTGTCACGTGGGGCAAGAATTCAGGTTCCCCCATAGTCTCTGCTGACTCCACCCCCTGGGGTACAGGGTGCTTCACTACCAGGCAGGAAGTGGAGGCGCAGGACCCCAGTTGACCTTTGCTGAGTGGGGTGGGGGCAGGGCGACAGTTTTTTCTGTGATGCTTAAAAGTCCCTTAATTTGGCTAGAGTAGGTAGTTGTCTAAAAGTTTTCTTTCTTGCTAAGCTGTACCGTCTCTCATCTTTGGTGAGAGAGAACTGGTTTTTCTTGGGGCTTCTGTTTTGTCTACGTCTGTTGGTGTTTCTGGGATGCTGGACTCTCCAGGCCTCAGTCAGGATATAGGAAGCAAAAAGAAAACACAGCGTTTTTTCTCAGGTCTTGGTGCCCCTGATCTGTGTGGCTTCTTCTTGAGACCTTGCATGGCCTGTTTATGCTTGATGTAAAATGCACACAGTTTGAGTTGTTCTTAGTGGAAGGAATAGAGAGGAATGCATCTGCTTCATCTTGTCTGGCACCAAAGTCCCTTACTTTGGTTTTATGGCTGACAGGCAGGAAACCACTTACCTCTTGCGGGTGCATCCAGCGCCCTGCACCACCTCTGAAGGCCTTAGTTAGTGGAGCTCTGCACCACCAGCTCTTGCAAAGGAGCTGCTCTATCATCTTCCAAGAGCCAGGCTAAACTGTCCAGGAGGGTGAAAGGTTGGCTTTTCATTGCTGGGTTGAAACAGGTACACAGAGGAGACAAGGATAATGACAGTTGCAACTCCATTGAACCCCATTCAAATGCTCTCCAACTTCCCAGAGGAAGAAGTCTCTACTGCCCTGAGTGGGCTGTCCCTGAGTCCGGCCCTCTCTGTCCTGCCAGATGGTGGCTTTGCAGCACCGACTTTGGAGCGTGGAGCAGCAGTTCTCAAGTGGTTTCGTCTCTGCACAACTTGGCATTCTTAACAATAGATGTTACAATAATAGATATTAAATCAGCAATTTTAAAAAATGTATTTAAAACAGTGATATAGCCAGTATGTATAAACATAAATATTTTTATTAAAAGTGATATTTTCCAAACCAAACAAAAAGAAAACTTAACAAGAAGAGTGGTCTTGGTTTATACCTTTGCTAATCTCCTCCATGTCTGGCTTAATAGAAGTGAGTGGATTCTCTTACACATTTCTGGCTGAAGTACATGAAGATAATTCTGCTTCACTCAGATACATAGCTGGAAAAAGGAGGACTTTTTTAATGGCCTTTTCAGGTAAGTGTGGATATTCTTCTTTGATGCTACATCAAAATGTGACAAGTGGCAGTTTCTTTAAGGTTAGTTACAATATGGAATCTGAAACTACAGTTGTGCATTGATTAACAGCAAAGGTACATTCTGAGAGGTGCCTCAGCCCGGGATGCAGCCCGCTGCACACTGAGGCTGCGGGGACAGCCGATGGCTCCTGGGACGCACACTGGTACTGAACACTGCAAGCAGTTGTGACGTAATAGTAAGTATCTGTGCATCTAAACATATCTAAATGTAGAAAAGGCACAGTGAAAATATGGCATAGAAGATAAAAATGCCCCCTGTATGGGGCGCGTACTCTGAACGGAGCTTGCAGGCCCAGAAGCTGGCCTGGGTGAGTCAGAGTGAGCGTGGAGGCCGAGGACACTGCCGTGTGCTACTGCAGACTAGTTTATAAACATTGTACACTTAGGAACACTAAATTTATTAGATAATATTTTTCTTTCTTCGATAATAAATTAACCTTGGCTTTAAAAACTTTTAATTTTTTGACTCTTTTGTAATAACCTTTAGCTTAAAACACACATTGTACAGCTGTACAAAAATATTTTCCTTCTTTATATCCTTATTTTATGAGCTTTTTCCTAGTTTTAAAATCTTTTACTTCTATTTTTTACTTTGTGGACTTTTTGTCAAAAACTTAGACATAAACACACACGACAGCCGAGGCCTACCTAGGGTCGGGATCATCAGTGTCACCATCTTCCACCTTCACCTCTTGTTCCACTGGAAGGTCTTCAGGGGCAACAACGTGCACGGAGCTGTCTCCGGTGACAACCATGCCTTCTTCTGGGCACCTCCTGAAGGACCTGCCTGAGGCTGTTTTACAGTAAACTTTCTTTTTTAATAAGTAGAAGAAGTACACTCTAAAATAATGATGAAAGTATAGTATACTAAATACATAAATCAGTAAAATAATCATTTGTTGTCATTATCAAATATCACGTGCTGTGCACAGTTGTCTGTACTGGGCTTACACTGCTGGCCGTGCAGAGGGTTGGTGTACACCAGCATCACCACAAACACACGGGCACTACCACAGCTGCCATGTCACCAGACAACGGGAATTTTTCAGCTCATTGTAATCTTACGGGATCACTGTCATGTGTAGTTTGTCGATGACAGAAACATCATGATGTAGCACATAACTGTGTATCAGTGACCTTTTGATACTCTCTTATATCAAACCCATTGCTCTATCTTGGAGTTTGAACAGATCTTTCGCCCACGCACTGACTTTTGCAGATCTTCTGAATGCTGACACATTTCATCATTCACTATCAAAAAATTACACTCGTTAACATCACACTGACCTCATCAGAAAAGCCTTTAGGTATTGTAAATCTGTCATGCTCAGGGTGGTATATCCATGTTTTTAAATTTTTTCTGGAAAGCTCAGATTTTATCACTGGCGACAGATATTATTCAGGTGCTTTCCTTGTAGTGACAGGTTCACATTGTTCCTTTTGAGAAAATGTCTACCAAATAGCCATATCTGGAAAAACTAGTTTCCTAGTTTACCAGTTGATCTACCAGTCATTCTTTCAAGAAAAAAATGATGTGCAGTGATAAAATGGCTAGTTTAGCTTGCAACTCAAACAGTCACACAGGCTCTTTTCCTTGAGACAACCGTCATACTTCGGTATGCAGCAGAAGAGCTTTGTACGTATTTAATACTTCTAATTTCATCACAAAGAAAAACCTTGACTCAGGACCAGCTACATAATTAGTGAAGCCCAGTACAAGATGAAAATGGGGGGCCTTTTGTGTAAAAATGATTAAGAATTTCATTAAGAATTTCATGGGGGTGTCAGGGAGGCCATAAACCAAGCACAGGCCCTTCTAAGCATGGGGCCCTCTGAGGCTGTGCAGGCCACACCCAGGAAGCCCACCCTGCCTGTTTCATGGTCCAGACTTAATAAAATTAACAACTTTTACATTCTTCAGTGAAATTGGCATTTTGTTCTTTTCTGCTTTGTGACTGTGATGACTAACACAATGACAACAGCACAACCGGGCCCCACTGTCTGACTCTTGCTCAGACACCTGCAGTTGTACCCACCACTGATTCTGCAGCATCTGTGCACATTTCACAGTGAGGAAGGCAGGTGGCATCGTAGAATCGTGGGGGAAATAGTTCTGACCTTGCTGACACCCTGCATGGATGTTGGGGACCCCTGGGAGTCTGATGGCCACACTTAGAGCATTGGTGGTATAGGGCAGTGGTCCCGCAACCTTTTTGGGACCAGGGAAGACAATTTTTCCATGGGCCCGGGGGTGGGGTGGATGGTTTTGGGATGACTCAAGTGCGTTACACTTATTGTGCACTTTATTTCTATTATTATTACATTGTAATATATAATGACATAATTATACAACTCACCATAGGTTGGGGACCCCTGGTCTAGGGTTTTGCTGTATCCAGGAACAGAGGGGCTGGAAAGGAAAGTTGTGGTGAGGTCAGCAGGGAGGGCACAGGCAGGAAGCCCGCAAACCTGCTAGGTAGGGGAAAGGAATTTGTGGGACAGGAGAAGAGCTAGAACATTGAGTCTGAGCTGGGACGAAGGCATAAGAAGGAAACGCAGGATCCCATATGCCTGAGGTGATGAGGAAGCAAGGCGCAGACTAGAAGGGTCAGGGAGCATCCGTCGGTGCCAGGCTGGGGGCTGCTGCAGTCACCCAAATATGGCCCTGTCCCTGGGGCTCAGTCTCCCTCATTCTGGGCAAATGCAGCCGGCTTTCATCCCAGCTCTCAGACTTGTGGGATGGCTGTGCCTCCACTGGTCTCAGCAGCCCTGCTCTCTGGACCGGCACACAGCAGTCCTCTCTCTGTGCCAGGCAAGGTGGAGCCCCCTGGCTGCAGAGTCCAGGCCTCCCCCCAGCTGTGTGTGAACGGGGGCCATGGGGAAGGGGCAGTGATCTCCAGTTTGCCATTTTCTCTTTTCCCAGAGGGATCATTGGTGTCTTTACATATTGAATTGCAGAAACAAGCCATGCCCTCCAAGACATGCAGGGAAAGAAAATACACCTTAGCAATGGCTCTGTGGCTTTGGCCATGTTCTGATCATGTCAGCCTCCTCCTCTTGTTAGAGATAAACCCAGGGTGTGCCAGGTGGCTCAATGCCCACCTGCCCAGAGGGGTGCCACACCCGGGATCTCCCTGCCTGGCTGCAGGGAGAGGGAGAGAGGCTGAGAGAAGGGTAAGCAGGGAATTGAAGCAAATGGAGTGAAGCATTTTACTTTATTTTATTTTAAAATAAAGGGCCAAAGGGTGATGTGGGCAATGATTGTCCCCGATCACAGCCCTCAACTGGAGCAAATTTTCCTGCATCTGGAGCCGTCTGCGTCTGTCTCCTTTGCAGTCTGCCTGGTAATTGAGTCTGAAATCACATGCATCCCTATTCTAGCTACATTTAAATTTCCCTGTTGCACTGTTTTTATCTCCAAAGCAGTTGAAACCACTCCAAGGATGTATTTCTAAACTTAGACCATCTCATCCTTAAATGGCAAGAAAGAAAGTGCAGTGTGTCTGTGAATCTGCTGAATGGGGCAAGCGAGTGTTTTTAACAGATCATCTCAGGAGAGCAGAGGCAGGGACAGCAGCCTCCTACCGATGGGCCCGTGCTAAAACCTAGAAGCGTAGGGAAGCCAGCCTTTGGGAGCCGGAGCCGTCTCAGAACCCTTCCCAGTAGCAGGTCACAATCTGTCTCTTCTGTGAGCCTACTTCAACCCAGCAATGAGAAGAAAAGTCCCGACGTCCCTACAAAATGAGAGGCTACACATTTAAGATCCTCTCAGCAGATTTTTTTTTTTTAAAGAATATCTTTTATTTATGCTTGAGCAGGGAGAAGATTCATTAAAAAGAAAAGAAGATTAAAAAATCCCCATCCCACGCTTTTGACCGGCCAGCCTTTCATGACAAAGGGCTCCCGAACGTCAGGACCTAATTATCCCGCGGCAGAGACGGCGGCGCTGGCGCGGGGGCTGCCAACGCTGCGGCGAGCACAGTCCGCTTAATTATTGGTAAATTTTCCTGCTCTTTGGCAGCCTCATGGCCAGCACCTGTGTGCTCAGACCTGGGGCCCGGGACGTCCCCACAGATGTCAGGGCTCTTTTGTTGATTTCCTATTAGTGGCACTTAATGGGCAGGGGCTGGGGACAGCTCTGCGAAGCCCCCGGGGATGCGCCGCAAACATTGTTCCCTCCTGGGCGAAGG
Organism: Avahi laniger; assembly: GCA_963575035.1. Classification (NCBI taxonomy): domain Eukaryota; kingdom Metazoa; phylum Chordata; class Mammalia; order Primates; family Indriidae; genus Avahi; species Avahi laniger. Next base: position 88,143 of record CAUYSK010026540.1, on the reverse strand, counting down.
GTCAAATGGCTTCTCTCGCCTCTAAAGCTCAGCCAGATAATTGCTGGTGATTAGCAATTTTAATTACCAGGTGCGAGGGGTCCAGGACCACCCCCCCCCACAGTAATTGGGCAGGTTGTTAACAATCAGGCAGTTGTGACCAGGGAGTATATTTTACCAATATGCCCTGAGTCTTTTAAAGTTAATTGAATTAAAGCAGCTAAAACCAACAGAGAAGGCCTGAGATCTGATGCGCTACATAGAACTATTAATAGTTTTCTGTAAAACTCATCTTATAAATGAAATTTTAAACGCAACTCTGTAACGCAGAGACTAATCCCTTGTAAACGTGTGTTCCTTTGTGGCTCAAAGGGGCAGTAACGTTAGTGTGTTTTCTCTGCTGCATCCATCACGTTGGAACTCAGCCTGTCCCATGTCCCAGCTCTCGGGTTTTGCTTGTTGACTTTTAGGGGCTTCATAGGATCCCGGTTAGCAGAAATCCAGTGTCCTGGCTCAGCCTCGGGAGGGGCCGAACATAATCTCACGGCCACAGAGTCTGCTTCTATGCTGTTTCTCCAGGTTTGTCTTGGAACTCCTAACAAAGACAGGCGTATATTTAAAATTGATGAATATCCCCCAATTCCTTTCACAGAGGCCTGGAAGCCTATGGATAAATTCTAGACTCTGAATAAGAAAAAGAAGAAGGTCATGGTGGGCCTTTTCCTGGGGTCCCAGAACCCTGCCGTGGCGCCGAAGCGCACACCTGTCCCAGGTGACATTTGGAGTCTCCGTGCAGACGCAGGCTGACTTCAGGGCAGAAGAGAGAACATGTGCCCTCAGCATTATTTTTGCACAGTGACTGTGCTGACCGGAAATAGCCTGGGTAGAACACGCAGGAGCTGGAAAGCAAGCAGCTAAGAGCGCATCCTTCACGTGGACTCAGAAGAGGTAAAATGGAGAGACGCTAAAATACACAGTGGCAGCTAGTTGAGAGTAAGAGTGATGATAAAACAGAGCCTCCTTCTCGGGGCCCTTTAACAGGGCGGCTGGTTCCAGATGTGAGCAGGCCCATCTCTCTCTCCTGTCCCCCAAGGTGTCTGGGTCCCGCCCAAATCACTGGACTCAGGCTGAGGTGCAGAAGGCAGGCGTGCGAGAGTCCTCGGTGTGTCTTGGTCCCAGCCTTCATTGTCCTGGCCCAGTTTTTAGAGCTTTAATGAAAATTGTCTTCCTTTCCACGACACCTTTGCAATGCTTTCGGGCCATGGTACAGAACACCTGGTTTAGATGCCAACAGGAATAACTCAGTAACAACAGAGGAACTCTGTGCCTGCCCCAGGTTCCCACGGCAGGCTTTGAGCAGACAGGAGCCTGGGCTGTGTGCAGAGAGCTGCCAGGGGGTCCAGGCCTGGCGGGGGGAATGGGGTCTCTCGGAAAGCCTCATGGCACAGGGACAATGACCCAAGGAAGCTTCTGGCCAAGGGGTGCTGCTCACGGGAGCTGAGTGAGCATGGCCCAAGGTGCAGCCAGCTGGCCTGGGTGTAGGGTCCTCCAGTGGGATTCGCGTGGCTGAGGAGGGCTAGAAAGAAGACAGTTATGAGAGAACTGCCGCTGAAAACAGGAGTGACTCACTCCTACGTGGGTCTCTTACTCCTTTGTGATTTTAGGTGTCATTAACTGTGTATTTTCTCCCTGACCAGGTCCACCTGCACTGGTTTTCCTGGAGCCTCAGGGGTGGCTGTGAAGGTGCCCTGCCCTGTGGCCCCTCCGCCCTCGCCCCCGACCATCTCAGAGCCCGAGCACTGAGCTGGGGGAGCCTGGAGGGGCCCTGGGCAGACGGAGCACGCTGTGTTCAGGCACATGGCCTGGAAACCGCTGCTGGAGCACAGGTCGCACCCCTCCACCCAAGGTCACCAAGGGCAGTTCTTGGGGTTCACTCCCCTTGCTGAATAAAGTACAACCAAGTCCACAGAAAATATTTCTTGTTGTACCCTATGTTTCCCAAGGACTCATACTCCTTAAAAACACCTGACAAAATAAACCCGACAAGGAACCCGGCTGGGGCGCTCCCAGGCGTGGGTGGTGGGCAGGAGTCTGCAGGAAGCCCTGGGGCTTCTCGGTGACGTAGATGCCGTCATCGTCCCCCAGGGAAGTCTCCTTCCACGCGTGCAGCAGGGCAGACTGAGGACTCAAGGGCTGGGTTTTGGGCAAGTCGTTGAGCCCAGCCAGGTCTGAGGCTTCACGCAGAGGGGACTGAGAGAGGGGCGGTTCCAGGGACAGAACCACAGAAACGTCCCTTTCTCATCTCGGGGATTTGGCTTGAGCGACACCCTTAGTTAAAGCAAATTCCAAGTGAGGACCATGAGAAATATCCATTTATCAAAAGCCTTATTTTATTCTTAACTTTTTATTTGGAAATAATTTCAGGCCTATAGAACAGTTGCAAAAATAGCGTTGGAGCCTGTCTCCACCCAGCTTCCGCAAAGGTCAGCGTCTTCTAACCCCATCGGGCGCTTGCACGAGAGTTGGGACGTTATGTTGCGCTTACATGGTTAGACACAAGGTGACACATTATTACTGACCAATCTACAAACGTTATTCAGATACTACCAGTTCTCCCACGAGTGTCCTTTTCCCGGGCCAAGGTCCCATCCGCACCCCAGGCTCATTCAGCGGCTTTTCTCTGTCTCTTCCAACCAGGGGGTTCCTCGGTGTGCAGTTGTCTTTAATGACCTCGACAGCTCCAGCAGTGCTGGCCTGTGGCGTCAGAATGTCTCTCAGTCTGGGTTTGTCTGATGTCTCCTCATGAATACATTAAGATCATGCATTTTTGGCAAGCTTGCCCCAGAGGGGATGCTGGGTTCTTCTCGGGCACCCACCCACACTGGTGTGCACTATGTCTGTGGGCCTCCTTCTTGGTGACAGCACCTTCGACTAGGTGATTAGTTGTGAGCTTATGATTTTCCTTTTGTAATTATTAAGTATCTTATGGGAAGATATTTTGGGACTGTGTACATAGCCTGTTTGTCATTATCTTTTTGCCGAACAATTTTAGCATCCATTGGTAACCCCATCTTCAACGATTAGTGCTGTGCGGCTTGCCCAATGGTGATTTTCTCATTTCCATCTTTCCTTCTACGTTTATTCATTGGAATTCTACTGTAAGAAAGAACTTCCCCTTCCCTCCCTTTTTAATTTATTAAATTATTTGTTAATATCAGTTTAAGCTCACAAATATGATATAATTTTTTATTATCACTATTATTATGAGTTTCAATTGTTACAGGCTTGGCCCTGGGCACTCCTTTAGGTTGAAGAACCTTACCCTAAAGCCACACACTGTGGAAGTTTGCTTTTCTAAATCAGATTTCCTGACTTCTCCGAGCAATGGGATCTCAGACCGTGGACACAGCCGTGGCGAGGGCAGCGATCCTCACCAGAGGCGAGAGAAGGTGGACTTTGTGGCTCAGTCCATCAGTTTTCTGTGGAAGAGACTTCCCTCTTTCCACGCCCGGCCAAGAGTCAGCAAGAGTCTTAAAATGCCACCTGAAAGCTGTGGTGGGCAGACCCACGCCAGGCCCCTTTCTCTGGAACCTGCTGTCGCACCAACTCGGCTCTGTTCCCACTGTGCCACCTGCTCGGTCAGGTTTAGCTGGCACAGCCTGGTGGTGAGCTGCGAAGGCAGCCCCTGGGGAGGTGCTGGCTGGTGACCACTTTCGATGTTACAACTCCTAGGGAGTTTGCATTTTATAGAGGAGTTTTTGAAAAGGAAAACCCATAAGAGTCCGTGGATTCCATGCACCCAGGGATATGATGCAGCCGGGAAAGTGGAGATTTTTAAATGGGAAGCTGCTTTGTACCCCTGAAATCACATCGTGGCACCAAAGCAAGCCCACACTTGTGGCCTCCTTCCTTGCACGACTCAGCGCCACTGGAAGTAGGCTCCTCTCCACCCAGGCGGTCCAACACAGACTGAAGACCAGCCTGCGTTGGCCCTGAATCAGAAGGGGATTTGGAGAAAACAGCCTATTCCGATTACAAAGTCTCTGTGGTGTCCTATAAATACAGCCTAAGCCATCTGCTGCTAAATATATACATGTACATATTTTGTAGATTGCAACATGGTGGAGCATTATCCATAAGATTTACAAAAAAACAGCTTTCATGTGTTTTTTTTAAAGGAAACTACTCATTCGTATAAGCAGAATTAACTTATTTTGGCACCACAGTTGAGGTACTGTGTGGAATTAAACTTAAGCACCATGAGAAACGTTGTCCTAATAAGTTTGAAAACAGTTGGGAAATGAAACGTATGTATTTGGATACACACTTTAAGGTGAGATTGACAATAAGTGAGTTAAATGTCAGGCACCATCTAGAAGATACTACAAGATCATATCCGATTGAGAGCCCAGAAAGAGAAGAGAGGATTGGAGTCGAGCCATAGTGAGCAGGGGGGGGAGGCAAACTGTGTCGGCCTGGTGGGCCTGGGGACCGGTGCGTCTGGTGGACCTGCTGGGCTTTGTGGACCTGGTGGACCTGGTAGTCCTGGTGCGTTTGGTGGGCCTACTCTGTATTCTTTGATTCTCCAATCCTGTTATTTCAGGTCACAGTTTTTGGTGGTTGGAGCCTCCCCAAGGAGCTCAGAGCTCCAGGGTACACTGGTCTTGGAGAGGACACCGGCCCATCTCAGAGTGCACTCACACACCCACATTGACTCAGATGCGGACAGTGTAGACATGCCCATTAACCCGAGGAGCACAGCTGTGGATGTGGGAGGATCCTGGAGTTCCTGGAGAAAACCCAGGCAGACGTGGGGAGAACGTGCACACTCCACAGACTGTGGCTCCTGCAAGAATCAAGGTTTTTTCTCTCAACAACATTATAATGCAAACACATTGACCAAAGCAATGCTATTTGAAAACCTGCTGTACCTGGTGAGGTTTGAAGTGCTGAACACGTGTTACCTGGTCAAGCCTTGAAGCCCCCCACACAGGCCAGGGCACGAGAAGCATCACGGTGAGAGCTTATCGAGGCCGAGGCCGTCAGGGATGTCTGGCTCCTAGGATCACAGAAGTGCCTTCATGCTGGTGGAGTAGGTTCTATGTCCCGCACAGAAGTTTCCCTGGGGCAGCTGCCTTGTGTATCACCCTGGCTCCTGGCCCGCAGGCACTGGGTGTCTGGGAGACCAGGAGCGAACCCCTCTGTGGGGAGCATGTGCCTGGCTGTGGCTGTCCCAGGGCCAAGGTGGAGGCACCTTGCTGTGAGGTCCTCCCAGGGGGAAGCCACTGTCTGCTGATGCCCAGAGACATCCTCTCCCTGCCTGCGGCATGGGGCGACCCTGGCACCTGCCTTACTTAGGCCCAGGCGTGCCACTCTGTCCTTGGTCACTTGCAGGTGCCACGTACACCCTGAGGCTGGGTCTGAACTGTGAGCCGGGCGGATGCTGTTTCCCTATACTCGTCGCTGTGGGCGTTGCTGGGCCTGGCGCTTAGCAGGAATGTTACGATGGCTCAGACATTTGAAAGGAGTGTTTTGATGTCCTACACACAGAATTTGACATTCCTAACCTCCCAAATCCCACCAGTGACCAGGACGTGTGGCCGTGGCCTCCTCCTGAGCAGCGGGGGCTATGATGGGCCGCGGGTCCCTGTCAGGTCCACCCTGCAAGACTCTGACCCTGGTGCAGGTGGACCGGGTCTGCGCACACACGCGCATGCGCCCGTTTTGGTCTGAGTCAGCTACGAATCCTGGAAGGGGGGTTGGGTTGGTAGGCGGCCAGTCAAATGCTCTGTATTTTGGGGTGTGCTCCTGACTCATTGTAGGAGACTCTCTGTGTAGTTTAAGTTCTAGAGATAGCATTCTCTGCAAGCCAAAATAGACATAAAATTTACATCCAAATGATGTGTATATTCAGTACACTCAGAAGTATGCTTAATACTGTACAGTGTTGCTTTCCTTGTGCGTGATTGGGGTTTCTTCTATTTCTTTATAGAATTGTTTCTGGAAAAGAGATTATCAAAATTCTGAGGCTGTAGCCGAGAGCCCTGAGGAGGAGGAAGAAAGAGGGAAGGGAGGGGAGGTAAGATGGGGGAGAGAAAGACAGAGGGAGGGACAGGGAGGGATGGATGGAGAGAGAGAGGGAGGGAGGGAAGGAGGAAGGAGGGTTTAGATTAAGGAAGGTCACCTTACAGTGTCAGGACATAGGACACCTGTGCCCTGGCTACCTGTCTGTGCTCCAGATAAAGAGTCATCTCCATTCATCAGTTTGCTCTGCTCGTGATGAAGTGTGGTCTTCCTGCAGCGTAGCAGTGACCAGGAGGCAATGCCAAGGGCGTGTGGCAGTCACCCTCGTGTCTGCCATGTGGCAGGTTGGGTTTAGGGAGGGACTGGGCCTTAACTCTGATTTTCATCACTTTTGTGGGTTGAAGTTAGAGCCCTACTCTATTGTTTGGACACAAATCTGGGCTACTTTATTGACATTAGTTCCCAGCTGTGCCTCTCAGCACCCACCGACTTCCTTGCTGGGCTCTGAAAATGCAGGTATTGTGCACCTGAATTATAATCTTGCTGTGATAATGCGCCCGTATTGATGCAACAGGATGAATTGTCTATTTTGTTTCCACTTCGACATCTCTAAGAAGGAAAGACTGACAATCAGGAACATAAATATTTTGGACTTCACAACTTATGGCATGAAGACGATAAGAAAAAAGTGTAATAATTACAAAATGAAATTTTACTGGGAAATGCAGTTCTGTTTGAACCTGGAGGATGAACTTCTCACAGAAAGCACTTATTCTAGAGCAGTGTTAAAATGCTATAATCGTCCAAACACCTAAATGGCAGAAAATAGACAGCATTACATTAAAAGTGCAACAATCCAAAAATAAATATGTAGAAACTGCTGCCTGGGGTCATGATTGTTTCTATAGTTTATAAAAAAATATTTAAAAGGTTTTATTTCTACACTCTTCTATTCCAGATATTGTCTCTGGGCTCCAAGGGGTTTCTCTGATTTACCAAGAACTATTGCAAATAGTATCATCTGAGGCTGCGGTCCCCAACCCCCAGGCCACAGAGCTCTGCCGCCCCCTCCTCCACCACACAAGTGAGGTGACCACATGGACCAGGAGTGGAGAAGTTACCCTAGAGGAGGAAAGAGGTAGGCTATGGAGTCTCTTCCTGATCGAAACCTGAGACAAATAGGAGGGACTGAGGGATGAGCAATCTCTGAGCTTTCACACTGCAGTTGGTCCCTGTAAATGACAAAATAGACTAAGGACTTGATGGGCGAAAGCCTGTGTCCCATGAAGTCTGTCACAGTGCAAACAAAACAGTTCAGAGAAGCCCCTTAAGGCAAGACAGAGAATTGCAGAGTATGGATCCTGGGCCTGTCCTCTGATAAATGAATGGTCTTAAAGACAAGAGTTTCCTGTTCTGTTAAGGACTATTATTGGGGCTCTTTCTAGAGATCAGATTGTGTGGGGAGCAGGGGAGAGAGAAAGGGTTGTATCTGCTTTTTCATTTGCTGTTTACTGACTTGCCTGTCCTGGGGCATTAAATAAGCTTTGAGATGTGATTGAAAGGTTTCCTAACCTCCCAGGCATGGAGCACCACCATCTGGTTGGCTCTTGGTCCAGCTTCTGTCGCAAACGTGTTTGTGGTGGACGTTGCCAACTTCCTTCCCCGAGTACAGGTGTGGCCTCTCTGGGCCTGGTTCTGAGCCGGGGGCACCACCCCAGGCCTGCTCCCCTTGGCCCGCAGGAGCCTGGGTGTGGTCCCCAGCCTTGACCAAGTTGTAATGACAAGATCCTATGAGACCCTGCCTCCAGAGTCACTGTGTGGAGGAGAGATGCCCCTGACCTGGATGCTGGCCTGGGGTGGCTAGCGAGGCAGAGGCCGCGGAGGCCTCCTTCCAGTGGCCTGACCGTTCCTGGAGCATGGCGAGGAAGCATTCATTCCAAAGAACCTGAAGCAAAAGGATTTCAGAAACAGCCGACATCACCAATGGAGTAACTGGAATCCTGGCTTTCCCTGGTAATCAATGCATGTCAGACTGGCGGAAGCCTCACCTTTCCTTTCTGGTGAGGGTGTGAGTGAAAGGCGGCTCCCCGGAGCCCACCGCAGCCCTCTCCACAAAGAACCTCTGAGATGGGTAAGAGCCAATGTGAGTTCTTCGTAAGAACAAGGCTTGGAGAATCACTATTCCATTTAAATAAGTCAATGGTTGTATCACAGTGAAGAATTCTTTCCGTGCTTAAGCAATTACCAGCATACCATATCCTATCCTATATTGCTTAATTTTAAAAATAATTACTTACGCTACTTTCTTATAGTATTCTTAAGAGTTGGGTTGGTGGTGGCATTTTTGACTGAACTGCTGATAAAGGGGCAAAATCTTTCCAAATTATCCGTTTCCTCATATATTAACACGAAATCCAAAGTGCAGGCCCACGAGGAATCATTTTTCTCTCCCGAGGGCCTCTGCAGCCTGATGTTTCCCAGGGCTGCTGAAACAGCGCACGGGCTAAGGGGCTGAAGCAACAGAAATGCATCTTTTCATGTCAGATCCAGGCTCCTTCTGTGGCGTCTCTCCTCGCTGTGGACTCCATCGTCTTACCCTGTGTTCACAGGTTGCCCTTCCGATGTGTCTGTGTCCTAATCTCTTCTTACAAGGACACCAGTCACAGTGGGTCAGGGCCCACCCCATGACCTCATTTTAACTCTTTAAAAACCTGTCTCCAAATACAATCACGTTCTGAGGTCCTGGGGGTTAGGGCTTCAACATAGGAAATTTGGGGAAGATAAAATTCGACTAAAGCAAAGACTAATGGAAATCTACAAGTTCCACTTTCTTCCAGGCACTATTTGACTAAATGCCAGCACTGTGCTCTCAGTAACAAATGTTTGGACTGGAATTATAGATGTTTAAAATTCTGGGAATAATAGTCTGACGGTTTCTGTTTTGCACACCAGGAGAAACAAAGAAAGGCAGGCCATTTGGTAGAAATTCAGAGGAGTGTGTAGTGGGCTTTTAGTTCTATTTTCTGGTCAGTATTCATTTCCTATCTTTTTGGCAACAGACCCCAGCTTTCCCTGGGAACCGCTGCTCTTCCACTGCCGGCCAGGAGGGCTGGTGAGGCCGATCCTATGGGGGCTCGAGGAGTAGGGGGCGGGCGGTCAGAGCCCTGCATGCCCCAGGGGCTGCAGCGGACCCAGGCAGAGGCCCAGGCCTTCAAGCTGGCCAGCGAGAGCCCCCAGGGCTCTGCTGGAGCCATCAGGGAGGAGGGATTTTTAAAAACATAACTTCGGTCTCACTGAAAATCTCAAAGAAGAGTACTGGTAATTCCTGAACCTTCCGCTTGGTCACTTGGGCCCCCCAAATGTTAACATTCTGCTGCATTTGTTGTTCCTTCCCTTGTGCTCTGTTTCCATGGCTGTGTGTGTGTGTAACACTATGTATATTATATAAATATATAGACATATATGCACTATGTATATTACATAAATTATATATATACACACACTATGTATTATATATTATATAAATAATAGGTATACATACACATACTATGTATATTATTTAAATAATATATATACATACATACTATGTATGTTATATAGATAATATATATACACACACTACGTATATTATATAAAAATATATATTATATATACATACACATGTATACACATACATATACATTCTATGTATATTATATAAATAGTATATATACACATACACTATGTATATTATGTAAATAATATATATACACATACCATGTATTTATAGAAATAATATATACACACACTATGTATATTATATAAATAATATATATTATATATACATACACATACATATATACACATACATACACATACTATGTATATCACATAAATAATATATATTATACATACACAGTATGTATATTATATAAATAATATATATTATATATACATACACATACACATATACACACATACTCACTATGTATATTATATAAATATATATTATATATACACTATGTATATTATATAAATAATATATAAATATTATATATACATATGCATACAAATATATACATACACACTATATAATATAAATAATATATATTATATGCACACATTATGTATATTATATATAGTATATACACACATACATGTAAAATATATACTGTATATTATACAAATAATGTATATTACATATACTTTACAAAATATATGCACACAACGTATATTATACATACACACATACTATGTACACACACACATATGCATTTGTACCTTTTTCCTGAACCACTTGAGACGAGGTGAGGCACTGCATGTTTGAGCACGGTTGAGCTGCTGGGTGGTGGTCCTGGGATGCTGTGACTATCCTTGCACAGCACGGAGCGGGCTTACCTGAGCGAGGCCAACCCAGACAGAGCAGAGCTGAGGCAGCGCTGAAGACATTATCATCATTATGCAAAGCCTTGCCTCCGCCAGGCTTTGCAGCTGTAGGAGCCAATGCAGTCCACTTCTTAAGGTTTTTTTTTGTTTGTTTTTGTTTTTTTGAGACAGGATCTTGCTCTGTCACCCAGGGTGGAGGGCAGTGGTGTGACCATAGCTCACTGCAGCCTCCAACTCCTGGGCTCCAGTGATCCTCCTGCCTCAGCCTCCTGGGTCCCTGGGACTATGAGGGTGAGCAGCAACTCCTAGCTGTACTTCTTCCCTAAGCCAGTTTGAATTGGGTGACTTTTGCTTACAGAGTCCTATAACCCAGGAAATTGGGACTCTGGCGTGCAGTTATCAGGGGCAGAGTTAAGGATACACATCTGGGTTGGAGGTGAGTAAATGAACGATTTCAACAGAAAGCCATTTCTCTAAACTCCTGTTGATGACAGGTCTCTCTGAGGCAGACATGTCCTACCCAGCATGCAGCTCTCAGTGTCCAGCCCAGGGCAGAAAAGATGCTGCATGAATCACTCAGTTGGTGTTTGTCTACTGGACAAGCCATTGCAGGGAGTCCATCCCCATCCATATCCTAACGTGGAAACATTCACCAAGACAGGATTCGTTCTCTACACGGATACAACTTGGTTAACCCATGGTCATTCTTTCTGTGTCCACCTGACCCAAAGCTGACGTCAGGTGGACCCTCCGCCCGACAGTGGTCTTCCTTCCCAGCACTGCGGCTGGGCGCTGCTGTCCGCACGTCTGTCCTCATGCAGACCCTCGAGCTATCACCAGCACTGACAGGGTGGTGAGCTTGTACTAGTGAGCAGCCATCGCAGAGGCGGGGTGTTCCCCGGGAGCTGGCAGTGCAGCTGTGTCATCAGTGGATGGAGAGGGCAACACATAGAGCTTCTAGGCACATCCATCTTTGCTTGCACAATTGTAAATATTTACCTTTTCCCTTGCATGAGGTGGTACTCCTCCCTTCATCCAAAATGTAGGCCATTTAAGAAAGGTACATGAGAGAGAGAAAGGAAGAAAATGTCTCCAGCCTCGAAATGAAAAATACTACATTTATCTTTTAAGGTAAGTTCATTTTGACGATCTGTGAACTTCGTGGACCTCTGAGGTGGTAACTACCCTGTTCTTCCAGCATGCGTAATTGCATTGAGGGTGCACGTACACTCACATGTGCACGCGTGCTCAGAGACGTCATGGGCATTCTAAAAACAAAAGAAATGCTGGAAATCATGAAAGAAAGGGGCTTCCATTGGCTTCAAGTCCTGAGGTGAAGATTGATTTAGAAGTCGACCTCTTGTTTTCTTTGCCCACAGTCCTACCCGCTGAACACTGGGCAGAGTACCCGCAGAGAATCTCACTGACTAAGCTCTTGCTTGGCCAGCGTGGCCCCACTGTGGGCTGGCCGGTCGCGGCCATGGGTGTGCACCAGCTTGGGTGACAAAGAGACCGGTACTGGAAGTCATCATTTATGCTGGGCAGGGGAGCTTTTCCCACTCACCCACTGACAGCAGGAATCGTCCCCTTCTGAGCTAAACGCAATGTCCCCCAAGTAGGACTGTGTCGGTCTTTGCCTTATTTTGAGTGTGATTCCTGCCTTTTGATTTGTGGTAAGAACCCACAACACAATTAATTCCCAGGCACAGATAATATCTAGCTTTATGCTTTCAATGCATTAAGATCTAAAACATAAACCAGTGGTGTTTCTTTTTTCTCTGAGGGGGCTGAGGTTATTTGGGACAAGAACACATTTTTTAGTCTAGTGGGTAGAGAGAATAAGCCACGTGAACACTTTGACCGAAGCACCATCTGTGTATGTATGTGAATGTACATGGTGTGAATGTATGTGTGAGCGTGCACATGAATGAGTGGTGAGCATGTGTGTGTGTAAACATGAATGTGTGTGAATGTGCACACAGTTCACATGTGCATGCATGCAAGTATGTGTGAATATGTGTTGCATGTATGAGAATATGTGCGTATGTGAATATGTGTGTATGTGGCTGTGTACGTACACTTACATGTGTTCAAACGTGTGAGAAAATACATGCGTGTATGTTCATGCGCTGCCTAAGCCTTCAAGTAAATGACAACAAGGTGCGAAGGAGACTGAGGACAGAAGCCAGCACCGTCTCGCCCTGTCTCCACCATGACCTCAGATCTCAGTTTTGATTTTGATACCCATCTGTGGAAAGAAAGACCATTTTGGGCCCACAAAAACAGAAATACCAGAATGTATGTGTAGAAGCCTCCTCAAGACTGGCCTGGACTTTTTAAAGGAACAATGAAATTCCTTTAGATATTTTTTGTTTCTTGAATTTTAATGAAAAGATTGATTTCCAGTCATTATTTATCTATTGTCAAATTTTAACAAACAGCTGTAGTGATAATTGCTGAATTTCTACTCTATGTTTAGAGGAAACTGTCAATTCACAAACATGGAATTGTGCTATTATCTATGTCTAAGGCATTTTTCTGTAAATATACAGATTTAGTGCTGGTTTTCAATAAATATACAAAGATGCTAATTATCACTAGAACTATTTGTTAACACTCAAAAATACATAAAAAATAAATAAAAGAAATGCCATTTTTCCATTAGAAATTCAAAAATATTTGTCTTGAGGCTGCCTCTTACATAATATTTTAGAAATTGCACTATCATTATCTTGTGTTAACTTTACCTTTGTTTCTAGTCCTTCTAAACCGACTTCCTCATCCTCGCCCTCACCCGGGCTTCTCTTTTCACTTTCTTGGGAGTTCTCTTCTCTGCTTGTGAGGCTTTCCTTAGGCTGCCCAAGTCTTGGCAGGTTACAGGAGGAAGGACGCTGCCCTGGGAGCCAGGACTCCAGAAGCTTAGGTCTCCAGGGCCAGGGCCTCGTGGACTTGAGTTCTCCAGCTATCAATGTCTTTGTGACACATTCCTCAGGGTTGTCTTGCTGGCAAAGCCCAACTCAAAGGAAACACCGAACCTGGCCACAGACGTGTGGGTGGACCTGAGAGAACCTGCTAGGAGACAACCTCTAGCCAAGACCCGGAACTGGCCATGGCTCTGCATCTGAGGCCACGCGGGAAGAGGACTATTTAATAATTAAGTGAAAAACATTTGTTTTTACTGGTTTGTATCTCTTCTTTTGTGCCACCATGTTGCCAGAGCCCGCTGATGTGGGCTTCGTGTGTCATGGGGGCTCTTCACGTGTTTGATGGCTCCGTCACGAAGGAATGGTCCACACTCATTTGATGGTGTCATCTGGGAGAACAGCCTCGTCCATCCCCCGGCGATGTTCGCCTTGGATTCCTCTCAGCCGAGGACTGAGGTGCTGGTGAGTTTGTTTATTGGCTTCTTGAGGATACAATCACGATCGTGAACGACAGGGTTTCTGCTCTCTTGGTACTTAGATTCTAGTGTGGGACCGGGATCAGGACTAGTCAGGGTTCTCGGAGAAACAGAACCAATAGGATGCAGACCCTCCCTCCCTTCCGTCTTTCCTTCCTTCCTCCCTTCTCTCTCTCTCTCTCTCTCTCTCTCTCTGTCTCTCTCAGGAGAGAGACAGAGAGAAAGATTTTATTATAAGGAATTGGCTCATGCAGTTACGGAGGCTGACAAGTCCCCCATCTGCAGGGTGAGTAGCTGGAGACCTCGGAGAGCTGACAGCATAATTCCTGCACGAGGACCAGGAGAGCTGGTGACGTTCCAGCTCCAAAGCAGACAAGCAGAAAGAGCCGATGTTCCAGGGTGAAGGCCACGGGAGGAGTCTTCCTCACTTGGGATGGGATGAGGCCCACCGCATCGGGGAGGACGCTCTGCTTTACTCAGCCTCCTGATTCAAATGCTAATCTCATCTGGAAACAACCTCACAGACGTGCCCAGAATAATGTTTGTCCAAATACCTGGGCATCTTGTGGCCCAGTCAAGTTGACACAGAAAACTAACCATCGCATGTCTACCTACCTCGTGTCAGCTTGACACCCATACATATCTCCTTAAAACCATACTTATCTCCAGAAAAAGATAATACTAAGATCATAATGCACCTAACATGGTCTAACTGTCCTGCGTACAACTGAAAATGCACAATCCCTTCCCTGGAAGAGGATGCAAAGGTCTTGAGTAATGTTTACTCTTCTCCTAATGTCCTGCTATTTAAATACTGTGATGTGAAATTAACAACAATTAAACACTGATATACAGTATTTATACTTATGCTGTCTTATGTTACACGATAACAGGGGGGGAAACAAAAATATTTGCTATACAGCACACACATACATATTCATAACAAAATCGGGAGGAAATTCACATGACAACTGTAGTCCTCATTCCTAAACTGGCCACATGGAAACAAAGGTGCAAGATAATTTCAGGTCTTGACAGGAGCTGTGAAGTCCTGCAGCTAGGTCAGAGGGCTGGTGCGAGCTGCCCGCTGCTGTCACCCAACAGGGCCAAGACCCCGTGTGCCCCACGTGTCCCTGCATGGATGGGGCAGGGTCTTTGCCTACCAATGGCCTCCCATGGGCCAGTATCTCCCTGCAGGCCCAGGGCCGCAGACTGCTCCATGCACTGGCTGTGCTGGTTCTCGTGGCTTTGGGAAAAGTTGTGGTTACAAGGTGTGCACTTGAGGTCAGATTCTGGCAGCATATGTAGAAACTGCCCACCAGATCTACAGCTGAAATTCAAGTGGAATGAGGAGATGTGTGGGCACAAGAGATGCTGACACCCTCCCCTACTGATAACGACTAGGTTCCCTTATTATCCCCATTTTACAGGTGAGAAAGCTGAGGCACTTTCTGAGTGAGGTCACAGAGATAGCAATTTGCAGAGCCAGAGTTTGGCCCCAGGCATTCAGGGAAGGACACGTATGGAGAACTTGATTCAGTGATTAAAGCACATGAACTTTCTACTTTATATACTTTAATAATTTAAAAATGCATTAAATGAACATATAATATTTTAATAATAAGCAATACGTGTATTTAGATATTTTCTCTATCTTTCACTCTGGCTTTGCCACTGTGCATTGATATTTAAATTGATTCATGCTTTTGTGTTAAGCATTATTTTCCTTTTCAGTAAAGAATAAAATAACTTCAACTGTATTTGAGCAGGGGAAACATGAACTGATGTAAGTCCCAATATTTTTTCCCATAGAGAACAAGATGACTACATGCTATGAATACACACACAGCACACATGCACACTTGAGTATAAATAGAATTTTTTTAATTCAAATTTTTTGATAAGAGACCATAACACAGCAATGTCTCATGCAATGAGAGCAATGTCTCATGAAATGAATTACATTTCATTAATAAAGTTTTTATCATTTTATTGAAAATTATATTTAGAGGTGAGTTCTGATCTAAATTGAAGTAGACCCAGCAACAGTCAATTTCAGTAAATATAGTGACGTGGCCACGTATCCTTACAAGTTGCCAAATCCCCACCCGAGGAATGACAGATACTGGGTGCACGGCCTCTGCTCAGGACAGCTGCTATCCTGGCGGGGACTTGTGCTGGGAGTGCTCCCTTGCAGGTCACAGGAACTGGCTACACTCAGTCCTCCCGACGACTGGGGCAGTGGCTTAACCTCTCAGGATGTTGCTGTACGTCCACAGTGATAATCCATCAGAGACGAAGGATCAGACTTTACGTTTGTAAAACTCTGTTGAAATATCAGTCGTTAATATTAGCTGTTGTCATTAACCCACTTCTATAACTGTAGCCATGGCCTAAGAAGGTTGGTTTGCTCCTAAGAACAAGATAGTGTCAGATTTTGTCACGAGGGTTGTGACAGCTATCAACGGTGACTAGGCTCAAGAGACGGTGCGGTCCTACAAGTGGAAAGGCTTATTCGCTTGGTGCCTGGGCGGGCTCATCTGCCAGCTGTGTGTGTGAAGTCTGCCCTGCAGAGAACAGAGAACTGTTCTAAATGCTCCAGAGATGTGCAAAGGAAGCTGACGAAACACGCCCCCCAGCTCCGAGGGCTTCATCATCTGATGAGGAGGGAAACTGGGGCGCCCTCCCACCTGGCTCCCCCAGGTTAGGTGCTGCACGGAACATGAGGAGTGCAGGAAACGTGCCAGCTGTGTATCGCGTCTTCATGCCGGAGTGTGTAGTGCCCATTATTCATCTGGTTCTGCTGGGGGCATTTTTTATCTTTTGAAATTCCCCCTTCTGAACCTTTCGCTCCTACCTGCACCAGCCTGTCTGGTTGCATGTGGCGCCTGCAGCGGCTCCTCTGTCATCCTCGCGGAACATCCCTTTTGTTTACCAGTAGAAGTTGCTGAATCACTCCATGGCCCTCCAAAACCACAAACTCCTGTTTAAAATCTGATCTACAGTTGCCCGAGACACAAGTGATGCATCGTAGTGACTCTTTGGCTGCTCTCTTGCAACTCACTCCTCTGAGATGTGTCGGACGAGTGGTGGATGCACAGTTGGCAGGTCCTGGTTCTTTGTTGTCACATTAAGTAGTGTCCCTGCACTGGACAGCAGACAGATTTTAGACACACTTGCAAATTTCTGAAATTTCTCATTTCATAACGCTGACGGGGATCCCTAATCCATACTGGAAACAGGGAGGAGAGGCTTTCAGATCTGTGATATCCAAGAGACTTTCTAGCTTCTGTTTGTAGCCAACTCTCAATCAGCACATGGGACCGGTTGTGCACATTGCTGCAAACTCAAACTGAGGCACTTAACATTAGGCTGGGCCACTTTTCATCATTATGTTCATCATAACAATCAGATCTTTTGTGTAAATTTGAGTTTCTTAAAACTTAAATGTCTTTCCAAGAAATAGTACACTCTGTGCTCCCAAGGCTGGCATTTCCTTCCTTATTTTCCTGCTTCTAGGACCACTTGATCTACTTTGAGTGCATTTTGGAGAGTACACCCAGACCAGTCCATCATTGCCGACCTCGAGTGGGTTCTCTGGGGGCCACATCTACCAGGAGACGAGGCTGTGGCAGGTGCACAGACGGCCACGCAGTGCCTACTCCAGCCCCTTTCCCGGGGCCTTCCTGGAGCTCAGAGACCAGACACCCAGACCCTGCAGCCAACACTCTCTTGCAGCTAAATGTCCTGATGCGGTTTAGGTTGCCCCATCCGGTGCCCTGGGTGGGATCTGACTTTGAAATGCAGTTGGGTGAGAAGAAAGTGGGGGATGAGGCATCTGCTGTGCTTGTATCTCTTGGAGCAGAGGCCTCAGAGTGTGGGAGGCTCTGCGCCTGCCCAGCCCTGCAGTGCGGTTTTGTGCGTTTTCCCTGGAAACCTGTGTAAAGTTTGATTCTTGAGCCTTCCCTGCAGTCCTGGTTAAATTCATCAGAGCGGATCTGTTGTCTGCACGGGAACCCTGACTAAAGCAGGTGTCAAATCCAGGGAATTTTATATCTTCCTTTTGAATAGAAATGTTTAACCAGTTTCTTTCTATAGAGTGTGAGCGAGAGAAGAGATTTACAGATCATGTAGTCCAATTGCTTTATTTTATAGCTGAGGCTCAGATAGTATTAATATTAAATTCCCTAAGTGTAACCATTAAGTCACGGAATTAAAGTTTAAATTTAGATCAATGAATTTTAATTGAGTGGCTTTTGGTGTGTGTTTAAAATTTTTATGTATAACTATTTTCCAAATACTGAAGAATATATAAATGAGAGAGAAATTATATTACAATGTCTATCGCCTAATTTAACATTGTTACTTATGATTATTATGTGTTATTATCACTGTTGTTGCCTGCTAGTGATGAGCTTTTATTTTTCGTATATATATGTATACACAACTGTGCCATATTTATATTGTGGAAATAGTTTGAAGCCTAGTATAATGTTATCTTCCTCCAGAGAGGTGGGATTAGCAATCCAAGATGACCTTATTATTTTCTGGACTACCCCAGTGTCTTAAAGCCTCGCTGAAGTCCCCATGAATGCAATTTAAATAACCCAAAGAAAGCATGTAGGAGAAGAGTATCAGCAAAAAACCTAAGCAAACAAAATGGACAAATATTAAATAGGAAATAAATATAGTAGTCCCCCTTATCTATGGGGGATGTGTCCCAAGACCCCCAGTGGATGCCTGAAACCATGGATAGTACTGAACCCTATATACACTATGCTTTTCCTGTACATGCCTAAGACAAAGCTTAATTTATAAATTAGGACAGTAAGAGATTAGCAACAATAACATAATAAAATAGAACAGTTATAATAACATACTTTAATAAAAAGTTATGTGAATGTGGTCTCTTTCTCTCTCTCTCTCTCTCTCTCTCTAAATATATCTTTTTTTTTTTACTTTTGAGACAGATTCTCACTCTGTTGCCTGGGCTAGAGTGCAGTGGTATCATCGTAGCTCACAGTACCCTCAAACTCCTGGGGTCCAGTGATCCTCCTGCTTTAGCCTCCCTAGTAGGGGGGACTGCAAGTGTATGCCTGGCTAATTTTTGTATTTTTTTGTAGAGATGGGGTCTCTCTCTTGCTCAGGCTTGTCTTGAACCTCTGCCTCAAGCTAACCTCCCACCTCAGCCTCCCAAAGTGCTAGGATTACAGGTGTGAGGCACTGTATCTGGCCCTAAATATACCTTATTGTACCATTTTCAAACCATAGTTGACCACAGGTAACTGAAACTACAGAAAGCAAAACCACAGGTAAGAGGAAACTGTTGTAGTCAAATGATAGAGTCAAAAATAACCATAATATATCAAATGTTACATCAAATTACATCAAACACAAGTGTACTAAATATTCAAAAAAAAAGAGAGAGTCTCAAATGGATACAAAAACAAGATCCAACTATATGCTCTTTAGAAGAAATTTGACTTTATTAAATATAAAGTCACAGATAGGTTGATATAAATAGATGGAAAAAGATATACCACACAAGTATTAAGCATAATAAGGTTCAAGTGGATATTTTAATATAAAAAATAGATATCAAGCCAAAAAGCATTACCAGAGATAAAGAATATTTCATAATATAAGGATCATTTAATCAGGAAAACATAATAATTTTGTCTAATAATAGAGCTTCAAAATACATGAAGAAAAATGGACAGAATAGGGAAAATAGAAAATTCTGAAACCAGAGTTGAATATTTTACATCCCATATTAGCAAAAAACTAGACAAAAGATCAGCAAAAAAAAAAAAAAAGTCAAATAGAATATCTAAATACTGCTTGCATTCTTGAGTTCATTGATATCACAGAGCACTGTATCCATCAAGGCAGAATACAAATTCTTTTCAAGTGCATGGGTTACTGTAGCATGTGCCATATTCTGGAGCCTAAAGCAAGTCTTAGATTTAAGAAGATTGAAATCATGCAGAACATGTTCTCTGACTCCAATAAAATTAAATTAAAAAGACTGTATCATAAATATAACAGGGATAGCCCCCAAATATTTGGACAACTATACAATATACTTGTAAATAACTGTGGCTAAAATTAAAAGTGAAATTAGAAAATATTTTTAGTTGAATGATAATAAAAATACATTTCAATATTTATAAATGCAATTAAAATAGTAACAAAGGAATTTTATAGATTACAGTTTACATGTTAGAAAAGAAAAAATGTATATATCAAATGATCTGAGTTACCAACTTAAGATATTTGTAAAAGAATAGAAAATTAATCCAAAAGTAAATAGATGGAAAGAAATAATAAAAATAGCAGCAGAAATCAGTGAAATTGAAAATAAATAAACAACAGAGAATATAAATGAAACAAAAAACTTGTTTTTTGGGGAAAAATATTAATAAAATATATTAGCCTAGTTATATTAGACTAGTTAATTGAGGGGAAAAAAACAGAAGAGACTCATTTCAATATCAGGAACAAAAGAAAAAAATCTCTGTGAATCAGCAGACAATTAAAAGGTAATAAATGAATATTATGAATGATTCTATGCAAATAAATCTTATAATCTAGATGAAATGGACATTTTTCAAAGACACATATTACTAAAAGTGACTCAGGAAAAATTGAATATTTACACATCTCTGTATCAATTATAAATTTGAGTTTGTAGTAAGTTATTGTCTCATGGGACTGCTGGTGCTCATCAAGAGGGAGTGAACCCACCATAGATTTCTCTCTCCTGTAGATTACAACCAAAAACTCTAAAAACAACTACCTGAGGACTCTGAAGATTAACAATAGTAGGCACATTGGGAGAGAGAGCCCACGATGAACATGCTGTAAGAGCAGTGAATTTCTTTTTTTCCCCATTCTGTCCTCCTACTGTGACATGAGGGTGGCCCAAGTGTGGAACAGCAGTTTGGTACAAGCAGCAAAAATTTTGAGAGAAAACCTGTATTTCTGGCTAGATGACTGTGAAAAGGGGCCCCTGCAAGGTCGAGAGTAAAAGGGAAATCCACTTTTTTAAAAAATTGCTTCTTCTTTTCCCGCCCTGAGCAGCTCCAGCTTCAAAGTTGAATTGTGTTGGTCATCGCAGTGGCACAGGAACACAAACCCCAAAAGATCCTGTTTTTCTCAACAGAGGAGCTGAGAAAAGGGGACTCTGAGGTCTAAAGAGTATGAGGGAAATTTCTGCTGTTTTTTTTTCTCTCACAATTTCTCCCCAAGGCTGCACAAATTGAGTGGAACTATGAAGTGGAATGGATAAATAAAACTCTGAGAAAACCTTACCTTTTTAGCTAAATGACTGAGAAAAAGGGGATCTGACAGGTAGAGAATGAGGGAAAAATCTTGAGAGGAGTCAGCTGAAGTAAAGGATTTCCCTAAGTTTTTGTGTGAAACAATGTAATTCCTGGATTTACAACTGAACTGTGGTACATGGAATAGTCTTGAAGCAGCAAAGCAAAGAATTTGAGAACTGAACTGTGATATAAACTAATGCCTGAGTCCCAGATCAATGTCTCAGAGGTGTATACATGGAACAGATCAAATCAGCATTGCAAAGATTTTAAAAACTGAATGGATATTTAAACCACTGCCTATAGAAGGCAATTAAAAACTTGGGGTCTGAATGCAGCTTGGTTGACTTCTGGCTAAAACAAAACAAAACAACAACAAAAGAGTATGCTCTAGAAAATTTACAAACCCCCAGATTCTCAAAACCCATGGTACAATGAAAAATTACTCAATATGTGAAGAAACAGGACTATATAAGCAATTCTGAAGGGAAAATAGAATCAATACTTTTCAAACCAGAATGAGGCAGATGTTGAAATTATCAGATAAAGAATTTAAAGAAGCTATTTAAATCTTGCTCCAGGAGGTAAAGGCAAACATCCTTAATACAATAGAAGACCTCAGCAGAGAAATAGAAAATATTTTTTTAAAAACCTCAAATGGAAATGTTAGAAATGAAAAATACAATATCTGAAAATAAAAAAAAAAATCACTGGATGAGCTCACTAGCAGAATGGAGGTCACATAACTAGAAGTTAGTAAACTTGAAGATTAATTTGAAGCCAGTGAACTTGAAGATTAATTTGTAGACATTATTCACCCTGAAAAATAAAGAAAAAAGTATTGAACAGAAAATGAAAGAGCCTTAGTGACCTGTGAGAAAATATCAAAAATTTAACATTCATGACAATAGAGTCCTAAAAGGACAAGAGAAGGAGATTGGGATAAACTTGAAGAAAGTATTACCAAACATGTTGAATTGAAAGACAAATGTACATATTCAAGAATATTAGAGAACCCTGTACAGGATAAACTCAAAGACACAACATAATCAAAGTGGTAAAAACAAAATATAATAAAAATTATGAAAGTAGTCAAAGGAAAGTGTCACATTACATATAGAAAACAATGATTTGATGACTCTGAATTTCTTATCAGAAACTGTGGAGGCAAGAAGACACTGGAACAACAACCTCAAAATGATGAAAAAAGATGATGGTCAACTATGAATTCTATACTAATGACAATATCCAGGAGAATGATAGCAAAATAAAGACATTCTCAGTTAAAGGAAAACTAAAAGAAGTCATTGGCAGTAGAACTGCTCTAAAGGAAATGCTAAAGGAAATTATTGAGGCTGATGAGAAATGATTCCAAAGAGAAGCCTGGAACTTCAAAAAGAAAAAAAGAAGAGGCAAATACATAGATAAATATAACAAAGTATTCTTTTTACCTCTTAAATTTTTTAACATTACTTTGAAAACAAAAATGATAACATTTTCTAGAAGGTAGAAATAATAGTAGATAGCATTTATGAAACTATAACATGAAAGGGAGGACAAACAGATCTATGTGTTTGTAAGGCACATTTTGAATAAAGTGGTAGAATATTAACTGTAATTAGATGGTAAAAAGTTAGGTATATTTGTTATAATCACAAGAGCAATTACAAAAAAAAAACAAAGGAAAACAAAAGATGAAGAGGTATAACAAAAAAGCTAAGAGATAAAGTAGAATACTAAGACAATCTAAGTAATCCAGAAGAAAGCAAGAAAGAAGGAACAGAGGTATTAAAACAGAGGGGATAAACAAAAACAAAGTATTAAGATAGTAGGCCTAGATACAAACATATCAATGATTATATTAAATATAAAGAGCTAACCTCACCTATTCAATAACAAAGTATACCAAATTGGGTTAAAAACAAAGACTTAACAATATGCTGCCTACAAGAAACCAACTGGAAATATGGTGCTATACGTTAAAATTAAAAGAATAGAAGTAGATGTACAATGCAAACATTATTGAGAAGAAAATCTGATTGCCTGTATTAATGTCAGACAATGTAGACTTCAAAACAGGGACAATTACCAGGGATAAAGAGGGATATTGCATATTACTACAGAAGTTGATTTTTAATTAAAACCTTCCTAACAAGCAAACTCCAGGCCTTAATTATTTTGCTGGTGAATTCCACTGGCATTTAAGGAAGAAATAATGCGAATTCTACAAAATCTCTTCTAGAAAATACAAGAGGAGAAAACACTTCCCAATGACTATTACCCTGATACAAGAACCATACAAAGACATTACAAGAGATTATTATAGATGAGCATCCCCCATGAACATACTCACAAATTTCTCAACAAAATATTAACAAATCAACTCTAGAAATATATAAAAAGGATGATATATCATGACTAAGTGGGGTTTATCCCAGGAATATAAGGCTGTCTTAACATTAAAAATCTCCTTGGATTGAGATAGATTTGTTTAAAAAAATCAATATAGAAAAAGTATTTGACAAATCTCAATGTCAATTCATAATAAATATGCCCAAAAACCTTGGATTGGAAGGAAACTTTCTTCTCCTGATAAAAGGCAGCTATTGGAAAACTACGACTAACGTCATACTTGGTGGTGAAAGATGAAATGCTTTCTTCCTAAGATTGGAAGCAAGGCAAGATCGTTGGGTTTCACTACTCCTAGTCAACATCGTACTAGAAGCCTTAGTGCAATCAGGCAAGGAAAAGAAATAAAAGGTATATAGATTGGAAAGAAATATTTGCAGGTGACATAATTATCTGCATAGAATATCTCCAAAGGCATCTCAATGGCTCCTATAACTAATAAGTGAGTTTGGCAAGTCCACAGGATACAGAATTAATATGCAAAAATCAATTGTATTTCTATATACCAGCAATCAACAATTAGAATTATGATTTAAAAAATAGTACTATTTCAATTGCACCAACAAAGAATGAAATATTTAGGTATACATACAGCAAAAAAAAAAAAACACACAGTATATGTATGCTTAAAACAAAATGCTAATGAGTGAAATCCAAAATAACTTATATGAATGAAGAGATTTTAAATATACTGTGTTCTTGAATTGGGAGGTTCAGTATTATTAAGATAACAGTTCTGCCCAAATTGAGACAGATGATTGATAGAGAAAGAGAGCTAGAGATACATAGGTAAGGATAGATATTAAAGATATTGATGAGTTGATTTTAAGACTTATTTGAAAGGCATGGGAATGAGAGCATGCAAAACAATTTTGAAAAAGAAGAAGAAGGAGGCTCACACAACCGGGTTTCAGCATTTACTATAATGCTTTAGTAATCAAGACTATGGTTCTATGTAAGATCGTACACATAGATTCACACAAATGTGAGCGACTGTTTTTTGACAAAGGTACAAAGATAATTCAGTGGAGAAAGGAGTAGTCTTTTCAAACAATGAACTCAAACAATTGGACAACCATGTCAAAAAAAAAAAGAAAGGAAAAGAACCCAGAACCATATCTCATACCCAATACAAAAATTAACCCAAAATGTATCACAGACTAGGAATGTCTCAAAGGGTCATCTTATGCCCACCTCACCATGGTATGTTAGGTGTGAGGGGTGGGGGAACAGATAACATGATTCTCTGCTTCACAGGTCTCCAGATTAAGAGAAATTGTACACAAGGTGCAGTCCTTGAGGAAATAACCCAAGGTCCTCCATCCACACCTGAACCTTATCTAGGTGACGAAATTCTGGACTTAGAGCAGCTGCAATGGGATGAGACTTCCTGAGCCTTGGAAGGGGGTGAGCACCTTGCATGTAGCAGCGATGTGCACCACGGAGCAGGGCAGACAGTGACGGCCACTTCCAGGAGGGCCCAGGGGTTTTCCCTGGCTGTCCTCTCCAGCAGGGAACTAGTGGGAGGCTGCAGAAACAGCTACTGCCACTTCTTAATCTAGGCCACGAAAGACACTGAGATTCCCGCCTCATCAGGAGGATGCTCTGGCAGCCCTGTGGAGAGTCCCCGTGGCGAGGACCCAAGGTTTCCTGACCACAGCCTGGAAGGCAAGGGGCCCTGGCAGAAGGTCCTCCGGCCCCTGTCAGGCCTGCAGATGACGCAGCCCCGGCCAACACCTGGCCTGAAACTGTGAAGAGACCCCCGGCCACCACCTGTGCCCAGGCTGCCCTTGGGCTCTTGACCCAGAAGCCAGGTGACACAGTGAATGTTCATTGTTTAAACCTCTAAGTTTTGGGTAATTTGTCCCCAGCACTGGATAATGCCATGTGAAAGCTCCGATCCTCTCACTCAACCTTTCCTTCCAGGGCAGTTGTTTACTGTTGTTATCTGGTTAGTGATACAAGCAAGCTGCAGTGGGGACTGCATTGAAGTTTTGAGCAGGAAATTGTAAAACCTGTCCTGTCATCACAGGAAAAAGTCGAGAGTAGGCCCTACCATGATTCCTTCTGTGTGGATTAGTCGTGGAGGGAACCCTCAGGTCTCCCCAGGTCACCTTGCTCACTAACTTGCTGTGTGCATTCGTGTCCTAACCCCCGCTCCACCCCACAGTCTCACAGAGATGCGTGGGGGTGACGGATCTCAGGAATCCGAGTTTTGGTAACGAGCAGTGACTCCATTTTCCCATATTTGTCTGTTCTCAGCTTGATTTTTGTGTCTTGCACACAGCACGGTGTGTGACGGGTACTCCTTGAATTGGTGGCAGAGGAGCCGAGGAGAGCTACCCAAAGGGACTATGTTTCCTTTTGAGTCTACTAGAAATCAAATACGGGGAAAATTTAGAAAAAATGAACTCACATTTTTCCGCCCAGATGAAGCAAAACCAGAAGAGGCTCAAAGTTCAGCCTCCCCAGGTACAAGCTCACGACTGTGTCAGCACGGGGCACACACCCCGACTCCCGGCAGCTGAGGTGGAAGAGGAGGGCGGCCATAGGGACGAGGACAGGTGATGCACTCTTTTGGCCTTTGATTTGGCTTTGGGGGCATTTCAAAGAGAGGTGAACACTGACAACTTGTATCTGGGCTGATCTGTGACCATCTCCTGACACCACCACTTGTTTCCTGCTCAGACCTTGGGTCACAGCAGGGTCCGCCAGGCGGTTGTTCTCCAGGTGAGACTGAGAGAGCAGAACAGGCAGGTACCAGCTGTGGCCTTCAGCACTGAAAGGATCCTCTTATCTTTGCACTGTCATGGCTGGTTAGGTCATCGCCGGTGCGTTTCCAACTGTCTGACCACCAGCATGGAGCAGTGGGAAGCAGAACAGCCACTCTAGAACCAGATCCATGGGACACAAGGGGACACAAGTCACTGCTTTTGGAAGTCTGTTTTCAAGCAGGTGCCTGGTTAGGGCAGTGTTTGGATTTCCTGGGGCAGGGTTGGGGGGAACCCAGTGTTCTGGGAGAGAAGTAAGAAAGCATAGAGTGAGAAGAAAAGGCAGTCCTTGCAATGTTAAGAGTGGCAGTAGTGAGCATTGACTTGCCGGCATTTCATCAGGGCAGCGTGATGAAATCAGAGTTTGTTTTAATTGCCTTAGCTGACAGATGAGCTGAGGTAAGTGGCAGTGAGGCCTGCGTCCGCGTTAACCAGGAAAATGACACAGTTACCGAGCTTGTAGCTTGCGGGGCTTACGCAGTGCCTGCAGTCTGGGGCCATGCCGATTTGCTAATCCTCGATCTCAGCTGGGCATGATCCTGCCCCTGCCCAGCTCACCAGGGACAGCTTCCAGCTAAATGGCGGGTGTTGGCGCAGTCCCCATGGGCAGGGCAGGGCTGGAAGGAGCAGGCGTGTTCTGCAGCAGAGGCTGGATCGGACACGCTAGCCTGCCTGCACTGCTCCATGGACCTACTCACCAGGAAAAATTCCTTATTTTATTTCTTGCTCTGTTAAATGTAATGTGCATTTTCACCATTAGCTATTAAAAATATTTTTTTAAATTTGAAAAGTCATGAACACCAATATGTAAGTACACAGGGCATGTGGCGAATCATGTTTCTTCCCCCCAATGCAGTGGTTTGCAACCTTCAGCCCCATGGGCGGAGGGTTTGCTTATCGCTCACGCCCCTCTGGGGTGATCTGCCAGGAGTGTCACCTGCTGAAGCTCAAAGCTGAGCCATCCCAGGAAGTGCCTCTGGTTCAAAGGAGCTACCTCGCCCAAAACCCCTGCCAGGGGCAGCTCTGGGGACACAGGCTGGGCTGTCATCCCTTAATCCAAGATGCGTCTGCAGGGCCATCCCAATGTCACAAGTCCATGTGGGCTCACCAAGGCCTCTCTGGCAATGGTGTCCTGGCTCATCTCCACCTCTTCCCAGTCCCGCCTCCCTGACTTCTTCCCAGTGCCACGCCCCCAGATCTCCCCATAGGCCAGTGCACACAATCTGTCTCGGAAGCAGCTGTCGAGAACCAGCGTTTGACTCCACCACTGCTCGGGACCTGTACCCATGGAGTGTGAGCTCTGCCTGAGCCGACTCTGACACCCTTGTGCTTCCCTGCCGCACACAGTGTCCGTGTGGCGAGTGTGTGGCTGCCTGTCCCCGTGGCCTTTCTCTCCCCCCTTCTCCTCCACCTCAGAGAGAGGGTGAGTGTGGGATGGTACAGGGGTGAGGCCAGGCCCTGCCATGGCTGGCAGCGCAGCGGAGCAGGTGCAAGAACCGCTGTGGGTGAGCCTTTCCCCAGGGCTCACGCCCTCAGCCAACTCTGGGGCTTAGTTTCCTCATCTGAAAACTGGGTCATGTCAGCCTGTGGAAATGAGAGATTATGTGTATGAGTTTCCTGGTGCAGTGTCCGTCACGTAATGAGATTAAATAAATGTTAACTTCTGCTTAGCAGTGTTATGGTGATGATTATGATTATTGTTATTGCACATGGACCTTTGACCGGAAGCCACAGAGGACTGGAAGGAAAAGAGAAGGCCACGGAGCACACAAACGCAGCAAGATGCATCTGTGCTGGCGGTGTTCATTAGCGAGCAAAGCCTCTTCAGCCGCTGATAGAGATGTGGTACTTCACGTGAACTTCGAGTAATTGCCAATGGAGAGGCCAAGAATTCTGTGCAGACAGCAACAAGGTCCCTGACACAGGGAAGCAATATCCCTGCACAGACCAGCTTAAGACAAGATTAATGTGCGGCTCAGGAGGATCAGGGCCCTGTACAGAGCGAGATAAGGAATCTGGACAGACCAGAAAAGAGGCGATTCCCCAGACACCCCACGAGAAAGTAGGGATGGGCTGGCTGCAGAAATCAGAACCTCACAGGGTGGCATTTATAGCTGCTGGTGTATTATCACGCTTGAGCCCACGGTCTGAAAAATATGCATGATTTTTATCACATGGAGTCTAGGTTCTTCGTGGAAAACTCTAGAAAGGGATTTGAACTTAATTAGATTTATTGCAAACAAGGTTTCGGTGCCCAGAGGAAGGTAGGCCAAGCAGAGTTCTGCCCTCTCGTGGCTCACTCCACCTGCGTGTGCTGAGGAACCCCACCGCCCCTCCTCTGCATGTGCCCCGCCGAGGCAGCAACTCCGCAATGCACCTTCTGTTCCTTCCCATGCACAGGTGCAGGTATCTCCCTACCTCTCTCTTCTTTTCGTTCTTCCTTTCCCTGTCCCCTGTATGAGTGAAAAAACATGCACGTGTGGCTGATAATCACGAGATGCTAGTGATATCCTTGTGTTGGGGAAAAGGAAAACCACGAGTTTTATTGTGATTTGGACTTTAAAAATGTTAATAGTGTCAACAACACTTTGGTGCCTGTGAAAATATACAACTGATGGAAAGTACATGCCACTTTGTTCGTTTGCGTAAGTGTACAGATCCTAAATAAAACCCAGCAAACGGAGCACATCAGTACGTTAAATGCATCAAAGATCCCAACCAAACTGGGTTTATCTGAAGTTGGTTCAACATTAGAAAATCCTGTTCATGTTGTTTATCATCCTTGCAGATTAGAGGAGAAAAACCACAAGATCTTCTCAAAACTTGCAGAACTACAGTGGATAAAATTCAATATATATTCTTGATGAAAATCTTGTTAAAATAAAAATAGAAGGAAATTTTTTGTCAATAAATCTGTAAAAGAATGACAGCAAAACAAAAATGAAATAAAAACCAGAGTAACCCAAAACCCATAGCAAATCTCATTGTCAATAGTAAGACACATCCAAGTCCAGATTGCAGACCACCACCATTTCTGGTGAACATTAGATTTGCATGAAAGACAAATGAATGTAAAAGGTATAAGTACTAAAAAGAAAAAATACAAACAGTCATTATTTAGATGACCAGATTATATATAGTGCACGCTCACTCACAAATGCTTAGAAAGAATTTCAGAATACATAAGATGCTTAAATGTTGATTAATAGATACCAACAATTTTTTAAAATTGCATTTCTTCCCACCACCAGTAACATTTAGAGAATTTAATTCATAGGAAGACGTAGTTGAATTCTACTTCTGGTTAAGATGGAGCAGCAAGGACTGAATTTACCCTTCATCCTGAAACAACTAAAAATCACACAAACTATGTTCAACAGGTTTTCAAAATAATGGGCTTTACCATACATTGCATTAAGGTTTACAACTATAAATATGTCATTCATTGATAGCTATCTAGACTTTATTATTATAAATTTTGCTGTTTGTTCAATATCACATTTTTTCTACATTTTATGTTAAATTCCTTATTCTAATTCATTTTTCACTGTATGGAGTGTCTCCTTGAGTAATTCTTTTGGAAAAATTTATTGTTTCTGAGTCTGAGCACATCTGAATACACATTTGATTTGTCCTCACATTTTAGTACTTTTTCTTTCTCTTTATCCTAGGAGATTCGCAACTTAACCAGGAAATAGCAAGATGTGGATCTTATAATCCTATCTGACTCTCTAGGAGCTGCTTTGACTGAAAACCAAGATCCTTTTCTGAGTCAAGCTTGGGGTCTCCATGGTGAGGCAGATGGTGCTGGGGTGCAGGCGGGCCTTCCTCCCCACACCTGCTTCCAAAAGTAGGTGGCTTTGGGACTTAGTGGCCAGGTATGGTGGAAATCTGGCATCTCACCCACCCCAGGCATGAGTGAGCTGCACCGATGTGTCTTCCTGTTATATATCTCCCTTCCCATGCCGTCCCCCAGAACACCTGCCAGGCCATGCACACACGGGGGACCCAGTGAGAAAGAAGCAGTTTTGCTTTGGTCTTTTTGGCAACGTTTGGGAGATGAGGATGGGTTACTTATATAGATTATGAAAGGGAAATACCAATATTGTCCACATTACCTTGCATCGTTACTAGTTTCAAGGAAAATACCGGAAAGAAGATTCACCCAAATCTACATGGTACACTTGACAAGGTAGCACACTGGCTGAGATGCCTTAGAGTGGGGGAGCCAGAGCGCACGCCAGGCTGCAGAGTGAGCTCTTTGGGAACATGTGGGTCACTGCGGCACTGGGGCAGCTGCTCCTGGGGCCGGCGTGGGAGCTGCGCACTCTTTTTCTGGTACGCATCTTTTGCTAACCAGCAGGTAGCTTGGATCACGGGGCCACAGTCATGGGGCACCCTGATTCCTGAGGATCCCACCCAGCTCACAGGGCCCAGAAATCTCCAGTCACCAACGCTCTGAACATGCAACCTTTGATTAAACCTTTGCACACCAAATAACACCAGCAAACTGGGACAGCGCCATTCTCCAATTTCTCATTTTGGGGCAGAACTTGTGCTTTTTGTTTGGAATTCAGAATAGGGTGGGGCTAAGCACATGAGTCTGAATCACCATTCTCTTTCCTCCCTGTAGAGCAGCCTGATCCCCATCAAATTTGCAAAACTTTAAAGGCAAAATTGCTTATAATATAGATTCGGCCTATTGGGGAAAATGGTTTTAAACCTGATTAAATTAAGTAGATGTACCTCGATTTAAAAGGATTTAGAACCAAACAATCACTCAACTCCCCCCCCAGGTATTGCAAGTTATATAGAGTTGATGAAAGATGTGATTTAAAACCATCCTCTCTGGTGGCAGAGTGCACACTTCGTACACATGTGGTGTACAGTCGCCTTGGTCTCATAGTTCTCCTTTAGTCTCTGCATTCTTGGGTTCAGGTGAGACTCTGTAGGTATTTTGGAATGTTGAATTTTATGAAAATAAACTCAATTTTCAGCTATGGAAATATAGAGATAATTCTTCCAGAATTTCCCTAATTCTCACCAGAAAGAGCCCCAACTCTTCCTGAAAATTTCCAGATTTCAAAAGTAATTTGAACACCTTCAATAGTTAGCTAACTTCTTCTATTTCATTACTTATTATTAGGGAAAAATAATATACTTAGCAAGAATAAAATGAGATGATCAGAGAAATCATTGTATTTGCTCCTTGGGCTAAGCAAAAGTATCTTTCCCTGTGTTCATACATTTAGCAAAAAGAAAAAGGCTCATTTACGAAACAAAGGTTCTAATAGATCTTTAGGAAGGGCTTAAGATATAGATGCCCATGTATTCTATCAGAAACTCTATTAAGTACATTATAAAGCAATTTTTGGTTTTCAATCAGATTTTTCTACAGACTAAAGAGCCTGAGCCCTATAATTTTTTCATAGAGAGTTCCCTGAGCTGTTGAGATAACTGTTCACTGGATGTTTCAAGGAACTCCCTGAAGAGGGAGTTTTCCATAACAGTTTTAATCATAAAGCTGTCTCACGCTTTTTCATTCGCTTTTGAGCAGAGGATCACAGGCTCAAGGAGATAGAATCTCAGTCAAGTTCAAGAAACATTGAGTTTCCTGGAAATCAAGGGAAGCACTGGGGTAGCTCAACACAGAAGTTCTGCTTTGGAAAGATTCTTATTTCCCTTGCACAGGGCAAAGGAAGGAAAACTGAGCCCTGGAGTTCAAGGCTGCAGTGAGCTATGATTGCACCACTGCCCTTGCACTCCAGCCTGGGTGACAGAGTGAGATTCTGTCTCTTGAAAAAAAGGAAAGAAAAGAAAAAGAAGAAGACTGCCCAGTTAGAGAAGAACCCCAAGGACCAAATCATTTCCAAAACCCAGCATGAGCTCCCTGTGCTGAGACAGGGTATTATCCTTGAAGAAAGATTTTGAGACACGGTTGGTTCAAGAACAGTAAGAAAGGACAATGTCCTCAGCCAGCTATGTTATTTAGCCTGTATCTCACCAAATCCAGGGGCTTATGATTGACTGTCGATGCTGCAACAACAGGTGGGATGGGATTACATCCACACGCCAGGAAACCCGCATGGCGCAGATAGAACAGGGATTACTGGGGGAAATGTCCACGCAGAAGGAACAGAGCCAGAACCCCACTCTGCACACTCGGGTTTTTCTCAGCATAGCAGGGTGTCAGCTGCAGGGACCACCCAGGCGTGAGGACAAGTCCTGTCTCTGCCACCTCATGTGTTTACACATGAAACTAAGAGGGCCCAGTGAATCTAAGACACCCCTCATGTCTCTGAGCAGCAAGAAACATGTCGAGGCCTTCACACCCGGGAGCATGGGAGTGTGTACTTGGGGCCCTGAGGCAGCCTTTCCTGTGGGAAGGAGGGCATTGCCATTGACACATGTCCTGGCCGTTGGGCCCTTGGTCAGGCTACCACACCCCCACCTTATCCGGCTTGCAGATCTGCTTGCACAGTAATGAGACTGGACCCATCGCGAAATCGTTAACTTCTCGAATGCTGTTTTCTGCAGGAAACATAAGCTGGCATATAATATCTTGTCTAGTATCTTTCACCTTTTAGACTATCACCCGCAACAAGAAAAATATATCCAGTAAAGCCCAGTACCCCACACACATCTGCATCCACAACCCAAACAAAAGTTTTCTAAATCAATACTTTACATGTGGTGCACATCAATATTTTCAACTCTAATCGATACCATTTCATTTTTAAATTATGTTTATTATTTTAAAAGTGTGTTTTTCCCTAAATTCTCCTTGCAACTCACTGAACTGATTCCAGGCTGCCACGCGAAGTGTGAATAGCACTGGTCCGTTGTGATATTTGTCGCTGGGAAGGAGAGTCAGGGCTTGGCAGGCTCCACTTGAGATAATAGCAAAGTCAGATCGGAAAGCCTGGCTCCTTAATGCCCAGCCTGGTCTTTAGCCACTCTACAGGTGTTCAAAATGCAGGTTCTTCTCGAGAGCAGTTAATCCACTTCTCTGCGTTATGCTGCAGAAGGAAAGCGGTGACTTGATGTGCTGCGGCCTCGTGAGCCGCGGGCGAGGATCGCGCCTCCAAGTGCTCTAGCGCCCGCAGAACATCCCTCTCCCGGCCTGCCGAGTACACCAGACGATGTCAAGATATTAAATTCCAGATGCCCTCTGATGTTTACCAGGCTCGCAGATGCTGATACACTGTTTTCCTTCTTTCTCCAACCCCACGGTAGCTCCTTCGGAGCAATAACAAAGAATGTCAACCTTTTCTGGAAAATTTTCAGTGTATACCTATTAAACATTGACACAAAGCTGTGCTTGCTGAGATTTTGTGTGCAGAGGTATATAATTTTGGTTTATACTGTATTTTTGCAATATATAGACATTAGCATGCAGAAACATGGCACCTGAAATCATATGTCAATGCACAGGGAAAAACGCTTCCGATTTCCAGTAGTAAGTACACTCCTCCATTGTGCTGCACGGCGCAGCGAGCATTAACATCATGGAGCTGTCAGGGGACAAACCTTTTAACGCTCACAAGCTTAGAATTGAAGCGAGAATCCTAGACCCCGGAGTGCACAATGGAGGATTCTGGAGCCAAAGCACACAGTGCCTTCCATACACAAGCAGGGTGTAAAGATTATGCAAGATCATTCTTTCACAGGGAAAAGGCACAATCAACACTTCCCAAATGCCTTTAGTCTAATTTTTAAACATCTAGAATTTTTCAAGAAAGTAGTTTGTCCCCAGCCGTGACATACGATTGCCTAAACGTGTAAGATGGGCTGCATGGCTGCTGTGTGGATCGAACACCCAGAGCTGTGCTGGGTGAGTCCCAGAGCCCTCGGGTGGGCACAGGGTCCGTGCTGTGGGCTGTGCCCGGACCTTGGTCCTCCAAAGACCACGGCAGAGAGGGCTGAGCTGGACTGCTCACAAGTCCTCTAGGGTGGCTTCGGTGGGCAGTTTATGGATTGGTGAAGGGGTGGGGATAGGGTTCGGGAATAATATGTTACATTTAATGTATTAAAAGTCTCTCCATTGTTGGTTCACTGTGTGCCAGGCACTCAGCCAGAGACTGCCTCAGGGAGCACTCTGACTGTCCCCACTGTGCTGATGAGAAGGGTGAGGCAGTGGGGAGGCAGCTCAGCTGCACAGGAGGTGGGAAGAGGGCTCCACAGCTCGCCTGTGCCTGCCTGGGTGCTGCGCTGAGCCTGCTCCAGGGCCGGGGAAAGCCCCCAGGTCCCCCTTCATCAGGGAGCAGAATGCATCTGGGGATCATGTGCACACGTGTGCCTGTGTGCTCGTGTGTGTGTCTGTACATGTGCAATGTGTGTATGCACACATGCGTGTGTGTGCACTGCATCTGTGTGCATGTGCACATGTGCTCTTTTGTATGTGTTGTGCTCACAAGTGTGTGCATGTGTTCGAGTATGCGTGCATGTGTGTACACATGTTCATGGGTGTGTGCTGCATGCACATGCATTTGTGTGTATGTGCACACATGTGTGGTGTGCATAACTATTAACCAAGTCTGAGACTGTAGCAACATCACTTACGGATCTCAGGCTTAATGTCCTCAGGCATAACATGAGGAAGTTGAGATAAATCATCTACAAGCAAATTTCCAGCTTAAACAGTCCTGGGAGCTGTGCCTGTGGGGGGCCCTAAGCCCCTCTGTCCACATCTTGCCCTTGCTCTGCCCTGCTAGGCCCTGCAGAGGACCTGACCTTGGGGGGCTGTTTCCCGGGTCCCGTCCCCTCTGCCTCTGGCCGGAAGGAGACTGGGAGGAACCGAAGCAGAAGCCGGGTTCCTCTGGGCCCTGGGCAGCCCCCAGCTGGTCCTGCTGCCCCAAAGGTGAGCCTGGCAGAGCTGCCTGCTGACCTGTCTCGTCCCCCACATTGGGTGCTCCCTGCTGTGAGCAGGTGCAGGGGTCTGCTTTCCTTCAGGGCCACAGCCGGATGGTCTCCCTGTGTCTGTGGCCCTCTTCACACAAATGCTATTCAAATAAGCAGACACGTGTGGTGGGGGCACATGCTTTGGTGTGGCATGTGCTGGGACCCAGCTGATGTCTGGAGCCCTGGCACTCTGTGCTGTCGTGTTTGAGAACAGTGGCCCCGTGGTGGAGGAGGGCAGTGTGTGCCTAACACAGGTGTTGTTGCGTGATGACTGCGGCATAGAGCAGGACGATGATACGACAGTAACAGCTGCCATTTGCTCACACACTGCTGAGGTCCCAGGTGTTATTCTCAAGTTCTCGTGTGCTCCATCTCAGTTAATCCCCTCGACGACTCTCAGAGACAGGCGTCATTTCACCACCAGCTCCCAGATGGAGGAACTGAATTTGGGGTGGTTGAGAAAGTGCTCCCCGCCCACGCGAGGTGACGGCACAGCCAAGCCAAGCTTCAGCAGCAGCTCTGGTAAACGTTCTTGGCCTCCTGTGTGGAAGCGGCCCCTGGGCCCACGTGTTCCTCAGCCCATTCACACATCGTTTAACTGCAGCCCCACTGCACAATGCTGCGACGTCACACACTGCATGGTGGTGCACACATGTGTGTCTCCCACACCGAACAATGAGCTCCTGGAGACGCTGAAGCCAGACTTGAAAGCCAGGCATTGACATGAGCTGTCTCTAAATAGGTGCTCAGTAAATGCCGGTCAAATGGAAGAATAAATAAATGGTTGTTCGATCTGAGTATTCGTTGCTCGCAGATTTCCAAATATGAGCAATTATCCCTTAGCCTGGCTGGTGTGACACGTGTGCCTTCAGCTCCTTGTGCAATAAAGAAACCAACAGAGCAAAAGCATGATTCACACATGGGCCCGCCAAGAGGGCCCCACAGAATTTAATGAGTCTGCACGTGGCTGGTGCCGGGCCTGGTGTTCGGACCGCGGGTTCCCCCAGCATCCCTCCCCGCC
Source organism: Avahi laniger (assembly GCA_963575035.1). Lineage (NCBI taxonomy): Eukaryota > Metazoa > Chordata > Mammalia > Primates > Indriidae > Avahi > Avahi laniger. The sequence continues at coordinate 51,951 of CAUYSK010026540.1, read as the reverse complement.
AGCGGCCTCCACGGCGATAGTGCTATTAGGCAGGAACAAAGGGTCCCATTATCTGGGATTGACATTTTGGGAACATGGACCAAAGCAACAAAAAGTAATATTTCTTAAAATGAACATTCGCTGCCCCTGCCGCAGCCCGGTGGAACAGTCCGACAAGCAGCTCGCTGTGGCGCGGCCCCCTGGAAGAAAGATTACAGGGTGAGGACGCCCAGCCAATCACGGCGCCTGATTGGCCTGCAGCCTGAGTGCTTTATAATTGTGTTTCAGGGACTGCGGTTTAGTGCCAGCGAGGTTCGCTGTTTTAAACTGTGTCACACGGTTTGAAAGGACTGCTTTACGGCCTCCTCTTCAACCCTCGCATTATGTAAATTGTTAAGACTGCTATCCTGGGAGTTTGCCTTAGTTGCTGGCTGTTTTAAAATTCCACTTCTCAAAAAAAAAAAAAAAAAAAAGAAAGAAAGAAAGAAAGAAAAAGAAGGGGAAGGAGAAAGAAAAGAAAAATCATCCTCCTTCCCTACAACAAATCGACACCCCAGGCTTGTAAGACAGAGACAATGACAGAAGCTCTGGACCGGCCGGAACAGCACATGCAGGGACTCCAGGCAGACCCGTCGTCTCCCTGCCGGGAAGCTAGGCTGGTGGCCGCCCGGGTGAGGCTCCCGTTCTGGAATCACATTTGCATGACATTTTGAAAAATCAGTACTTGTGGCTGCACTGGGGACCTGGGACCCATTCTGGCCTTTTTATCTAGAGGGGAGAGATGTAGCCAAGTAATTAAGAAACTTGGAATGACTGACCCTCCAAGAAGGTAGCAGGAATGGCCTCTCTCATCAAGGCCCAACACCTGTTCCTCCGGGTGTCCAGACAGGACTCTGCAGGGGTGCGGCTGGGTGGGCCGGGCGGCTGCCCAGCTTGGTGCCCTGTCCTGATGGCCTCCTCCATGCTTTGTGCAGGAGCTTCTGGGACTCAGGCTCACCGTGGACTGGAGGCAGCACAAGGCCGAGACGGGGTCTCCTCTGGGCCACTCTGGTCTGCCTGGCACGGTCAGGGGACCCAAGGCCACTGAGGCCCAAGCCCAGGCCTGTGCAGCATCCTGCTGTCCTGGCAGCTGAGGTGTCCATTCTGTTACTGCAAGGGCAGCCTCCAGTGAAGCGCAGCTGGAGTCCGCAGGGAGCAGGCAACCAGGACCACCCAGCAGTGCTGACGTAAACCAGCCTGGATCCAGGGGAAGCTGCCTGAAAGGAGAGAAGAGGACGTTGGGGACCAGAGCCCTGGGGATGCAGTGGTGTGCACCTGCTCAGCAGGGTGTGCCTGTGGAGGCCGGACATGTGTCCTGTCAGGGTTCTTCTCCCTCATCTCCAGGGGGCAGCGCTCACATTCCTCCAGTGCCTCTCACCTCTGTGCAGTCTCCTTATGCGATCCGTGTCCCACCAGCTCACAGCAGTCAGCATTCCTTCTGCTGTTTATCTTCCCATATATAAATACATGCTGCATTTTCAACGGCTTGCATGCTTTCATTCTAGCAGCTGCTCCAGCCCAAACTTGGTGGATCAAAACAACTGTGTGGGAAGTTGGGCCACAGAGGGGCGGGGGCAACCCCAGCCTCAGTGTCACAGGGAGGGGGTAGGCCTGGGGTCTCCTGCACCTAAAGGGACAGAGGAGCTGCCGCAGAAAGCCTGGTCATTGCAGATCTGAGGTCTGGGAGGGGAATAGGAGGCTGTAGGCTCCAGGCTTAGAGGAGGGCCCTGGACTGTCACCTCGCAGCCGGCGGATGCACAGCCCAAGACAAATGACAAATGCCAGCCACTCCCCCAGGGCAGCTGTGGAGTGGTCTCCCGTCCTGACGGGAACTGCTCTTCCTGAGCTGGGGAAGCGCCAGCCTCTCCTCTGGCCCCACCCCTATTATCTGGATGGTTCTCTAGTTCCCAAGGCACCTGCACCCTTCAAGCCACCGAACAAGGGGAATCTGGCGCCTGGGCATCCCTGGTCCTGCCCGCGTCTGCGCTTTGTCATCTGTGGTTCCTCGTTCTCCCCGGGGCCTGCTCGTGCGAAAACAACCAGTGATGTGGTCAAGAAGTATTTCCCGAATTCCACGTACCAGGCACTGTATTTGGGATATAGAAACATGCCAGAAAGTATTTTCGGGTTATGCTGAAAGGTGCATCACACTTGATTAAAAACAAACACTGACTCAGACCCCTTCACACTTTCCTCAGCTCAGTCAGGATCAGTTTTTCAACCTTAAGGAAAACCTTACCTTCCATCAGCTCCGCCTGCTCTGTCCTCTTCTTCCAGCCCCGTTGTACACGCTGGGCGAGGGCAATATGTGGCCACGCTGGCACTTAGTGAGCCCCTCCCCACCCAGCTGTGGGTCCTCAGTTCTCAGGGCGAGTGTCCTTCTCATCAGGACTTGGTGACCACCCAGTCAGAGCGGGACTCTGAGGATATTTAAGCCTGTTCCTTTCCACCACTGATGCTTTCCCGTTCACCTGTGTTTGCGCTGTGGGTCCTCCCTTGCCCGAGTGTTGCTGCGGCTGTGCCTGTGTGTGGAGCGGCTTCCTCATCCTGAGACAGGGAGCAGGCCCGATGCCCTCCAGGTGGCGGGCTGCTCCGCATGTGTGCACTGGGTAGCCGCAGGCCTGAGCCCTCCCCACTCTGCTGGGCCCAGCCTGTGAAATGGTAACAGTGTTCGCCTCATGGGGCTGTTCTGAGAATTACATGATGCATCACATACAAGGAGTTTAGACTCCACGGTCAAAGGATGGCAGAAAATGCTCGGAGCCCCAACAGAAGAACAAAAACACAAATGCACACCACGTGTGTCTGGTCTCACAGCGCCCCAAGCCAGTGGCCCCCGGACAACGGAAAGGCCCTGGCCTGAGCTGTGGTGAGGGCCTCCCACAGGCTGCCAAGACCTGCAAATGGGCCCACGGTGTTGTGAAAACGCATATGAATGCTATAATGACTAAAGATCTAAAATTAAATCATTGCCCACAAACTCCTATGCGCGTTCCTATAAAAAAGTGTTGGAAAGTACCATTTTCCTTCATGCTGACTGTCATGCGATGAATTGCAAAACATAAAGAAAAAAGAAAGTTCAAAGAAACTTTTTTAAAAATTAAGAGTTGAGCAAAGATAAAAATTATAAAAAGAAAAAAAAGAAAAGGAAAATACCGTTTTCATGGTTGACCACAGGTTGATGGTTTGGACCATGTCTTTCAATTTCATCACCACGGGACCAGCCTGAGTTGGTCCCACAGAGGGTACCAGAGAAGAATCAGTCCTGAGCCTTGTTCTACCAGAACCCAAGATCAAAGGGGAATCACGACACCCACGCGAAAGAAGGAGCAGAGCGTGGACGAGTGCACATCTTGAGACACTGACGGGAACCGGATGAGAATTACCAGGCATGGCGGGTCTGAGCTGGCATCAGCCTTGGACAGCACGAACATCAGGGCACTTGAGGGGGGCAGTGCTGTTGGGGGAAGCTGGTTACATCAGGGGATGTACACAGAGGGAGTGCAGAGCAAGGTGGAAAGATGGGAGAGTGAGGACACCCGTCAGCCCAGCGGTGACGGCAGCAGTGGCCATGGGCTGCCTGAGCATGTTGTCTGCAGCTGTGATTGCAGACGGTCCTGGGCGGCCCGTGTCTGGTGCCCTCTGGCTACCATGGCCAGTTGTTGCCTGTGGCTACTGGAAACAAGGGAAACTCGGGTAAATGAAATCCTCACGCCGTCACTGCAAGCTCCGTTCCCCTCTAATTTGCTTTTGGGTCTACTGGGAATACAGCACTGCTGTGAAACGTAGTAGATGCATGGTTCCTCCTCGTGGTGGGTGGCTGAGAGCCCAGACAGGACGGTTCAGGTCCCAGCTTGGCCGCTGGCTGTGCCAACCTAGTCTCGCAGTGACGCTGGTGGTCAGGGAGACGCTGGCTTATCGAGAGCAGGGCGTGCCTCACTCATGAGACTGCGGAGAACGGCTCCAGGCGCAGTGGGGCACCCCGCAGGCATCGCTGTACTTACTGGTTTTTTATAGATTGATAGATTTTCTAGGTTATAGACTTCTTCCTCTCCTTCAAATTACCACCTTATTTCATTTGTTCATTTCTTTATTTTTTTTTTAAAAATAAGAAACAAACTTCTCTTACTTTTAATTTTGCTTTTGAATGGTCTCAGGTTAATTTCCAGAGAAGCACTTAACTTCATCTTTAAGGGAGAAGGTGGGTAACAATGTATCTTGGTGACAGGGAGGGAAATGAGTGCTCGACCCTGTCTGCTCCTCCCAAAGCAAGGAACGACAGTGCGGGTCTGTCCTGCCAGCCCACCCCATGCCCAGCACAGCCCAATGGTGGGACAGTGCCGTAGGCGCCAGGCGTGCACCGGTCGCAGCAGCCATGGGGTTGAGTTCTTGCTGACCTTAGCGCTTTCCAGCACTGTGACTTTAGCCATGAAGTGTCACTTCCATGGACTTCCTGTCAACATTACAGACCAAGAAATTGCTTTATTATTATGCTAAGCTGCCACCTTGTTTGGATAGAGGAATGGTTAATGAAAATGATTGCTCTGTAACATGCAAAAGACAAAACGCTACAAAACATTATAGTCAACAGCCTACATAATTTTTACTGTTATTAGGGACAATTTGTGACTTTTTAAGATTCTAGTGGGTCCAACCAAATGTCAAATGAGGAAAACATTAGTTAAAATATCCAGGAGTAATGAGAGATGTAGAGAGGAAAGAAATCCAAATGAGGTTTAAGCATTTCTGTTTCCAGTCTGTATTTTAAACATCCAAAATCCTCATCTCCTTGTACCCAGTAGGCACCTGCCCTGCTCCTCCACAGATGTGTCCCCAGAACAAAGGGGCTTTCTCCACAAAAGCATGTTTCCAAGGAAAGTGCACCATCGTCTTCAGTGCAGCCCTTCCACGCCGATGTTGTCTTCCTTTTTGAGCAAAATATAATTTGCGAACTTTGGGAGCTGCCACAGGTGAGAAAGGGCCCCCAGCTGGAACTACAAGGCTTGGAGACAGCGTTAAGGAGACGAGGAAGGAGGGTCACTTGAGAGCTGTTCATGACATCTTCATGATTTCAACAGAAATTTCAACCTATGGAATACAGGAGGGTTTCACACTACTAAACCTCTCTAAATTCAAAAGCTGTGGGAATCGATTTATTCATTTTCCTTTATCCATACATTTGTCGATTCCACGACGAGCACTAAATATGTGTCTAGCCCTAAGGATACAAAGGTGGACAAGATGTGCTCCCAGGCCTTGGGGATGACTTTAGTGGCCCAGGCCAAGAGAAATACTGAACCGTCTGTTTATTGCGTAGTTAGGTACAAAGAATAAGCATAAGTGAAACTGAAAGAAGAAATAATACTTTCATTTTATTTTAAAATGATTACAATCACTTGTCAATGGGACCTGTACATTTGTTGGGCACTGAACGACCTCTTGGAACCTAGGATCAGATGGGGAAGTGCCTTCTGTTCTTGTTCCTGAAACACTGATTTTTGCACAGTACTTGCTTTTTATCATAGCAACTGCTGAGAGGCCAGCTTTGCAAAACTAAGATGGCATTGGAAGGAACAGAGTGCGATCTGATATTGAAAACTGTGAATCCTCAAGATGATGGTTAGCCTGGGGGCACAGCAGGTTCTGAGGGTCACTGTGTTTCCCCCGAGAATGGAAACGCCCCAGCTCACCCTGGCAAATGCTCTGGGAATCGAAGCTCTAGGTCACAGCACCCACCTGTGGCTTTCAGATGGTTTGAGTCCCTACATTGTTGGTCAGTCCATGGTAAATGCAGAAATTGACAGAAAGCTTAGAAACTTTTTTAGTGATTTTTCATACTTTATTTCTTCTGAATAAGACTTACATTTTTTATGTCTCTGCTTTTCATTTTTCTAATAATTTATTTTTGTTTTATTTTACAAAATAGAATCGTCAATGGATTGGAATTAAAAAACAGACTAGTATTTCCCCAGAGATAACTGGAGAAGCATTGGAATAGGGGGTTCAGTAAAAACCAAACCAAAATAATATAACAAAACAAAACAATAAAAAGGATGCTTTCCCAAAATCTGAAATTAAAAATTACGTAGCATGATTATTAAATTACCACAACTAAACTCAACAATTGTAAACACTTTAAATGTCCAGTTAACAAAAAGCTGATAGTTGGTTTTTGCAAGGTTCTGGGATATTAATTTAATAATAATATACTTTTAAAAATATGATAAAAAGATTTTTGTTCCATAAAATGAAACATTAGTTTTATTGCACAGTATAATTTAAGGTGGTACTAATCTGCTTTCTGATGTCTAATTAGAAAAGGTTTTTGTCCTTTCTCTCTCAACTTCTCCCTCCCCCTCCTTCCTACCTTCCCTCCTTTCTTCCTTGCTGCCTTTCTTCCATCTTTCCTTCCTTCCCCACTTCCTTTCTCTCCTATTCATGTAAATGCCATGGACAGAAATTTAGTCCTATCCTCGAGAACATTGCTGTTCTCGGTGTTATCACTTTTTAATGCTCAATGTTTAATTCTAAACATGGGCCGCCCTGTCTTTAGAAGTCACTTGAGTAACAGATCACTGTATTAATTATTAATATTTAATAAGTGTTTTTGTTTGGAAAATGGGGAATGGACTCTTTTGAATGAACTTTGAAGAGCATTTAAAGAAAAAAGAAAGAAAGAAAAAGGAAAAATATTACCACTGTCCAAGGTGCTGTAGTACGATTATTTCTTACCACATTTGCTAATTAGAACATTATAGCTAGAGATACTGTTATAAATTAGAAATATTAACAGAATTTAGAGCTGTCTTTCACCAAAAGGAATTATACAGAAAGTGTAATTAATTTATCCTCTGGATTTTTGCGACTCACTCCTAATCTTGTGTGGTGTCGGCCAGCGATGCGTGGCGAGGCGGCGACACATTGCGTAAACTCTTTCTGTAAGATAAAATGTGCCTGGGTTGTTTCAAAGCTATTTGCTGGAAGATAAGTGTGTGCTGAGGGGCTGTCAGGGAGACAGAACTGAGCCTCTCCCGTGTGACGTGCTGTGGACCCTCGGAGCTCGGGGCTCCCTCGGAAGGGGGTGCTGTTACCTCGCACCTCCTGCACGTGGGTCTGCAAAGGCTCATCACCACTGAAGGGAAAAAGCATCTCCTTCTGTGTGCCCTTTTCCCCATCGACTACTTTGGTTTTTTTGCTGGTCTGTAGCTTTTCATGTTAAAAGTAAGATGGACAACATTCGTAATGCCTAAGAACAGACTCTGCCTTCTCTTTCACAGATAGACAATTTTAGTTTTTGAATTTTAAAGGTCTCTTGGCTAGGAAAAGCTTTCCAGGATGCAGGAGAGCAAATAAAGCTTCCCAACGGCTGGAGTGGTGGCTGCAGCTGAAACTCCTCGGCACATCCTCACCATTCCTAAGCTTTTCAGCTCCAAGCACGTCCCAAATAACATCCCAAATATTTGATGCGTTTTTTTAAAAAAGAATCCAAGTATATGTCAAATAAAATCATATCCAGCTCTTCAGTACATTGACTTCATTTAATTTCTGGTTTCATAAGTGCTATTTGATATTTAGAAAGCTTATTATCCCTATTATAAACCTCTAAAAATCAGGGCATTGAATTTCGCTGTCAATAGAAGGAAGTAAATGTTAAAGATCAAGTTCTTTTAAAAACAGATTAAAACAATTAGATTCTAAAGTTGGCACAATGAATTTTTTATACACTAGATAAAATAAACTGTTTCCTTTGTTTTTTGACTGGAGAACCTGTATATGTGTGTTTTTAAAGTGAAAAAAAACCACAAAACTTTATACCATGAGTGCTTTGTTTTAGAATTGCTTACACAGAGAAGTCAAGTCAATGTGCTCCAATTTCAATTCAAAAATGAGTACAGTGTTTTAGATTAGAGGTGATTAAATAAAACTATCATATACAATTTTTCATATGTCAAACATCAGAAAATATTAATTCTCTAGTCCAAAATGGAATTATTGTCAATAAAGTTCCTTATGATATTTATACAGAAATAAAATAATGAAAACACCAAAATATCACTTCACCATTAAAAAAAAGAAATGTACAAGTAGTTTTGTAGACCAGAATAGTGGGAAATAGAAAAAAGTAACTTATTAGGCCTCCTGGCCTTCAGATGACAAGAATCTGGCCCTGCTGTTATCTACTCTTGAGTTTGGATCCAGCCCACCCCGCCGTTTCTCCCGGTTCCCACCTGATGCCTGCCTTTCCATAGAGCCAGAGTTCCTAGGGGGACAGGTTCCGTCTGTCAGGTGTGATTGCACGTAGACCGGCACCCTGCCTCAGTGGCTCTCAGTGGCTTTGGGAACAGTTCCTTGCTGACTTCTGTCAATTCTTTTGTCAGGAAAACTTATTCTGCTATTGTTTTAAATTTAACAGTTCCAGGGTCTGGTCCAGAGAGGGTGGGGGGCAGCTCTTCTGGTCTAGGAGGATCTTTGGGGATTATGTACAATAGAATCAAAATTTTAAATCCAGAGCATACCTGACAGATTATCCATCCCCTCATTTTACAAAGGAAGAAATTGAGGCTCAGTGGATTAGGAAGTGACACCCCCAAACTACATTGAATCAAATAATCAGCATGTGTATATTTTTTCTTAGTGGTTAAAACATGGATATCTAGAATATATCTTTCTAATCATTATACATATGTAATGTAGTGGTGGTTTTCTTCCTGAAAATCTGTTATTAAATGGATACTGAATCTTGTAATTATGATATGTTAGCCCATATGAGCTGAGAGTATGGAGCCCCCACCAGTTTTATTCACAAAAGTGAACCCAGTTCTTCACCGAGCTCATTCATTTAGCTTGAAACCTCAGCCAAGATAATCTAGCAGTATGATCATCTGTCTTGACCAAGTTGTATTTGACTTAGGAATTGATGGGAGCTATCAACTTAGAAAATATATGAATGTAATTCATAGCATTTATAAACTAAAGAAAAAGTATACAGTTATTGCATTAGAGCAGGAAAAATCTTTGATACTTGTCAATATTCAGTAACGCCAAACCTTTTAATAAACTAGGAATAGACTCAATCTTCCTTAAACTAATTGGGGGTCTATACGGAAAGCCTTCAGTAACTATCATTCTTAGTAAAAAATTTGGAAACATTATCTTTAAAATCAAAGATAAAATAAGGATGCTGGCTACCACCAGTTCTACGCAATGCCGTGCTTAAGTCCTACCTAGTGTATTAAGTCAAGAAAAGAAATAGGGGCTGGATGCAGTGGCTCAAGCCTGTAATCCTAGCACTCTGGGAGGCCAAGGCGGGTGGATCGCTCAAGATCAGGAGTTTGAGACCAGCCTGAGCAAGAGCGAGACCCCATCTCTACTAAAAAATAGAAAGAAATGATCTGGACAACTAAAAAATATATATAGAGAGAAAACATTAGCCAGGCATGGTGGCACATGCCTGTAGTCCCAGCTACTTGGGAGGCTGAGGCAGAAGGATTGCTTGAGCCCAGGAGTTTGAGGTTGCTGTGAGCTAGGTGACACCACAGTACTCTAGTCTGGGCAACAGAGTGAGACTCTGTTTCAAAAAAAAAAAAAAAAAAGAAAAGAAAAGAAATAAAGGATTTAAGAATTGATAAGGAAACCATTTTAAAAAATACTGGCAGAATCTGCAGGCCAATGCAATTATTTGTATAAAGAACCTAACAGAATGCAGAGACAACTATTTATGCTAATACAAGAGCTAGGGGAGATGACATAATCACAGTCAACATCACAAGTCAATGATGTTTTTATTCACTGGCAAAGTATAGGTAGAAAATGTCACTTTCAAAGAGACCATTTACAATTGCAACAACAGCAACAAAACAGTGAATTTGTGTAGCTGTATGTGCCTACCCCACTGAATTCCGGTGTGGCCATGTGAGCACAGCGATGTGTGTGAAGACACCGTGAAAGGCTCTCAACCACCACTGCCGCGGCCCAGGTCCCAGCTGAAACAGTGTCACCCACCGGCCTCAGTATCACTAATGAGAGTGAGAAGTGAACTTTTGTTGTTTTAGGCCATTGAGATTTGGGGCTTGTCTGTTAGTGCAGTGAAATCCAGCCTTATCCTGATTAGTCTAGAGACCACTAGCCAAAGAGAGATGCTACAGTAAAAAAGAAAATCCTAAAATATGTGGTATTGTCTCAGTTGGTGGGAAGAAAGGAAACTATCACTGAAGAGATGTGATCCCCATTACGCTGTATAAAGCTCTTGGTAGCAGAGTTGTCTGGGTAGCCAGGGATCAGGCTGCATGAGTACTGAGTGTGTGGCTGGAGAGGCATTGATCGTAAGCGGGATAGGGGACCATGTGTTGGTTGATGTATTGGTTTCCTTGGGTGGCTTAAACAATAGAAATGTATTCTCTCATGGTTCTGGAGGCCAGGAGTCCAAGACCAAGGGCCATTCTGCTTCTGAAGGGTCTAGGGGGTCCTTCTTCATCTTTGCTTAGCTCCATGTGGCTGCCATCACTCCAGTCTCCACTGCCCTGCACTGGGCCTCTTCCCTGTCTGCCTGTCACACAGCAATCTTCTCTCATGTGTCTCTGTCTCTCTTCTTATATGAACTCTAGTGACTGGGCTTAGGCTCACTCTAACCCAATATGACTTCATTTTAACTTGATTACATCTTCAAAGGTGCTATTTCCAAGGCAGATCACATTCACAAATACTGAGAATCAGGACTTCAGCGTATCTTTCTGGGGCACGCAGTCCAGCCCACAGCAGTTGGTGTCGTCAGCATCTCGCAAAGTATCACAGGAAAAGGACGAGCTGAGAAAGAAGTGGCTAATTTGCATGCAGGAATGAAAGAGGGCGGAGACCTCACAAATTCAGGGACTTATAGGATTAGAAAAGATCATTGCTTCTCCACCCTAAATAGTAAAATCTAAACTTCAAAATGCTTTGAACCACTATGGCTGTTTGTATCTCAGCCATTCAGCCAAGATCAGTCCAGGGTGTGGTCATTATATCCACTGTGAAAACCTTGTGGTAGACTGACCTGTGAGGGAACCACCAATCCTACTCCAGTTAGCAACTCCTTTAGTGAGGACACAATGGCTCACGGAAGAGACTGGGTATTGGGTCTCCCAGCAAAGCTCAAGATACCAGCAGATAGGACAACGAGAAAGGCACAGGAGTGAGAAGGTTAAGGAATACAGCAAGTCTGCAAAGAAGATATAGACAAGAGTTGAGGGTACAGTTTTGGCTCATGTGGCCGAGTGAAGCCAAATGGAGAAAGAGCTCACTAAGCTTCTGAACATTGTACTGCCAAAAGAACTACTTACTTTGGCTCAAAGAGGCTGCGATTTTAGGGAACTGAGAGGACCATGGGCCCTACCACATATAAACAAGAAAGGGATGGGGGCCCACATCAAATGGAGCCACAGAGGATAGTGGAGAAGTGAGAACCACCTGGGAGGAGAGGCCGAGTGCCATGGAAGACAGTGCACCAGCGGCCACACCCAGAAGCAGAACCAGGACCCAGTGAAGAGACACTCCTCCCTCAGGGCCGGGGATCTATGAAACATCTGCTGGGGGATTTCGGAGTCATTACAGACCAGTGACCGCAGCATTGTCCCATCTTCCTTGTCTTGGGTGGGACCATTCACATGGTTGCCTCGATATGCTCTTCCACGGCAAACTGAATGTGCACTTTCTCCATCATAGGTCTCTGAGTTGTGAGGGGCCTGATCTGGGCCTCATGAAGAAACTCCTGGACATTGCTCAAAGATCCCGGACTTCGAACTAGACACAGAGACAGAAACCACCTTGGGACATGGATCTGTGCTGAGTGTAGGAAGGAGAGTAGATGAAATACTTGGTGAGCAGAAATGTGAATCATGACAGTGAGTAGTGCTGACCGCCAAGAAATCTCCCATCTGCATACACGCCCACAGAATTAAATGTCGCCCATGACTGGTGTTAGCCCAGGAAATGTAGTGGAATTGCACGGGCCACTTCCAGACAGCCAGTGTGTGATGCACAAGGCTCCTTTCTTTCTTGGTTCGACTGTAACTAGCAATGACTGAGTTGGTGTCTTCACTATCACTTTGAGTCACAGAGGGAAGGAGAAGAAGCCACAGCTAAAGCAAAGGATAAACTTTTATCGCTTTAAGTCCTGAACGATGTGTGCATTGGTTAGCACAGCATGACCTAGTCTGTATTAAATAGTATAATTTCTAGGAATAAAACAACAAACAATGTGAAGCTATGGCAGAAAACTACAGAACTCTCGTAAGTGACATTAAAACCACCTAAATAACTACCCATGGGCACCAAGCCTCCGTATCCCAACAATGCCAATTATACTCAATTAGATCTATGGATTTGGTGAATTCCCAATTAATATCTCAACACAGACAGCTGAGGAAATTGACAAGGCTTAAGATAGCCTAGATGTTAATATTTCTACATAAGAAATAGAAAAGGCAAGGGGCTGGAATAGCCCTACCAGATAACAAAACTGAACTGTTAGTCACGTTTCAATCTGGGGGCCACTATGAATATTGCTTAAGATAAGGAATTTACTCAATGAGTAAGGCTTTGTGTAATTGTGGAAGCAGCTGAGGGATGTGGGGTTCAGAGCAGAAGCTGGAGATTTGGAGGAAGCACTGGAGCAGGTGAACAAGTCAGAGCCGGAGGAGGCCAGAAGCTAGGCACGTGCTGCGAGTGGCGCTCCATGGTTGCCGGTGGGGCTGTTCACGGAAGCTGTCGACGCACCTCGAGATCACTGGAGGTCCTCGGCCTGGAGGTCCTCGGCCGAGCTGCTGTCAGCAGGACTGAGCTTCAAGAAGAGGACACTAGGCAGAGCCGCCACCTGTGTATCCGTCCATCACCACAGTTGAGTGGATGTCCTGCAGGCAAAGTGGCTGCCGCTTCTGCCTTCCGAATCCTGTCAGATCCCTCCTCGGATAGCTCTACCTGGACACTGTGCAGAGCAGGGGCTCTGGGAAATGTGGTTCCAGTTTAACCAAACTAACGCAGTGCAAACAGCCACAATCTGTCATTAAGTTAAAATAGTCAAGGCAGTGGGAAAGAGAGAAAAAGTCAAAAGAGTAGAGAACCCAGAGAGAGACTGGTGTATTCAAGGAAGGTCACAGAGAAAGAAGTCCTTCTTAGTAAAAGGTTGATGCCTTCTATTAACTCTCCATTGGAAAAACAGTAGAAAGTGAATACCACACACAATAAAGAAGAGTTTATTCCAGACAGATTAAAAGTTTATAAGTCAAAGGTGAAATTTTACAACGTTTGGAAGAAAATATAGGAGAATCTTTTTATGACATTAGGGTAGAAAAAATTTTCCTAAACAAAACACTGAAAATGCTAATGATAAAAGAAAAGATTAATAAAATCAACTTCCTTTTACGAATTTAATTTAAAAAGTTCTTTCCTGTAAAGAGTTCCCAAGAGGAAGGTAAAAGGATAAGCCAGAAATTGGGAAAAGATATTCACGACACAGACAACAAAAGATGAGTTATTTAAAATTTGTAAAGACTCACAAATCAATACAAAATAAACCAAATGACAATAAAATGAGCAAAAAATAGAGGTGGTCATTTCACAAACAAGGAAATCCAATCGGCATAAAAAATATGAAAAGACCCTTAACATCATTGAGATCTGTGAAAAGCAAATGAAGGCAACAATGAGATACCACTTCACATGGGCAAAATTTAGAGTCTGATGATATCTAGTGTTGTCAAGGGCACGGGTCAGCGGGAATTCTCACACAGTGCTTCTGGGCATGGAAGTTGATACAACCATTTTAGAGAACGTTTTAGAATTAAATATGTATATTCCCTACATTCTGGCAATTTCTAAATGCATGCCCTAGAGAAATTCTTACATGTGTGCATCAAGAAACCTCTGCAAGGCAGGGAACAATGGCTCACGCCTGTAATCCTAGCACTCTGGGAGGCTGAGGCAGGTGGATCCTTTGAGCTCAGGTGTTCGAGACCAGCCTGAGCAAGAGTGAGACCCCATCTCTACTAAAAAAATAGAAAGAAATTAGCTGGACAACTAAATATATATATATATAAAATTATCCAGGCATGGTGGCGCATGCCTGTAGTCCCAGCTACTCGGGAGGCTAAGGCAGTAGGATTGTTTGAGCCCAGGAATTTGAGGTTGCTGTGAGCTAGGGTGACGCCACGGCACTCACTCTAGCCCGGGCAACAAAGAGAGACTCTGTCGCAAAAAAACAAAAAGAAACCTCTGCAAGAGTGTTCACAGAATTGCTTGCAAGAGCCAGCAACTGGGAGCAACCTAGATGCCCACTGAGGGTGGAATGCACAAGTCAGCACAGTCACATATCAGAACCTCACGAGGCCAAAGAGGTGATAGCGATGACATGCAGCATCGTGAAAGACTCTGGGAAACATTTCTGAGTAAAAAAAAGTGACTTGTATTAGCATATGTTGAGTATGATTGCTATATAAGGATAAAAGTGTGTAATCTAAATTATATATATACATGTATATCCGTAAGTATTACCTATTTGTAAAGCTAATGATTGGTGTTAAGATAAAAAGGATTTTAAAAAGCTTAGAACAGCAGCTGTCTCTGGAGGCCATGTTAGTGGGGCAGGTGTGCGGTGGCGCAGGGAAGTGGCACACAGTCAATGATGCTGGAAATGCCCCAGCGTGTGGGTGAGGCAGTAAAGTCTGCATATTTCAAACATAATGCCTTATGCATTGGCACACATACTTTCGTAGGTAACTTACTAGTAACAATATTTTTAGATGCACAGCCTGTTAAAGGCATCATCTCTGGGAAGCTCTCGCTCTCGTATGCTCAGGTCGAGCTGAGACGCCGTGACCGTGACTTCACCCGCAGGCTCCTGCCCCCCGCTGGGGCCGTGAAGAATGATGTCGGCTCATCTTCCTCAAGACATCTCCCAGCTTTCGAAACCCACCAGGACATGTCCTGCGTTGTCCACCCAGAAATTCTCTTCGACCAGACAGTCCCAGTCTCCTCAGCGGCTCCTTATCTGATGAGATTTTGAGTTTTCTCCATGATTGATTGTTCTCTGAACTTGTTCCATTTTGTCTCCATGCCTTTCCAAGGACAGAGCAAAACACTGCTGGTGAAATCTGACTCCTTTAGATTGGAACAGGACCTTCACCTCCTCCTAACAACAGGAGGTTTCTAACAATACAGATTAAGATTATGTTAACAATGGACAAGTCATTCTTGCAGTTTGTCTTAAGTAGGTTGTCATAAAATACTAAACACTTTTTTACAGATTGGTGCTAAGGCCCCTCCAATCAGTACATATGCAGTTGCATTTTACAACTTATATTTTATATTCACACCTAAAAATTTTATTTGTAAAACTCCTATGCCATTCCTCCAGCCAGCAGGAATTTTGGGGACACAATTCTGCTATTCACAATATTTGCTACAGTCCCAGCTTTAAGCCATTATCCCATTTGGCCAATGTTCTGCACATGGTGTGGTCTTTACATTGTGCAATAATCCCCACGTTGTCCTGGCTCCCAGCATGTAAATGATTGGCTGTCTTAATCCACCCTTTGTCCTTCTAAAATTAAGATGAAAACATTATCTCCTGGCCTCAGCCACTACAGTTAAATGTTAACCTGCTTATGAAATGGTATGTACTTTTGTGTGTATTCCAGCACTCCAAGAGTCTCTGAGGAACACCATGAGATACCGTCAACAAAAGATTCTGTAGTCAAATTATTGGGGAATATCCAAAGTATGTCTCTCTTAAATACTCCTTATTAATGTGTAAAAGGTCTCTGGGAATCTCTACATTTAAACAACAACAACAAAAATCCACACAAAGAAAATTGTCTTCTTTAATACCTGTGACCCACATCACCACTCTTACTTGATTACATATAGAAGACAGGACTGGTATTTTCTGCCCTTCAGAGAATGTTCTTTCACTGCCATGCCTGTCTTTTGTATTCTGTAATTCTGTAGGGAGTATCCCATATATGGCTTTCTGGCTCTAAGCAACTGAATCTTGATGCTAAATGAGTAGATCCTCTTGATCTAGGTTCTGTTTTCTCATTGTGGAGCATCAATTACCCAAGTCCTTGCAGCCTCCAGGTGGTGTAGGGAAGTGAATATTGCCACATATAAAAATTACTGCTAATGGACGACCACTTATGAAAGTACCATCCACTCCCATGTCCGCCCCCACTGAACCTCTTTGCTACTGTTACCACAACACGTGTTTTATCATCAGACACAATGCAAACACAAAGCACACTAATTAGAAAAAAGGGGAAAGTCCTGAAGAAGATGGAGAATTTTTTGAGGTCAGTGATGCTTCCCAAGTATCGCCGGCCACTGGTGATCTGGGCAGAGGTGAACTGACCAGAAAGAAACCGGTATGCAGGGGTCGATCCAGCGAGGGCTTCCAAAGTGAGATGTGACCAGGATGAGAGAAGCCCTGGGGAAGCTGAGGAGGGACTTCTGTGCCACTGCAGGAGCAACTTCCTCTCCATCACGAGGCAAAATCCCACCTATAGGGTATTGTACGTGCCTGCTATGTAATTTTGGCAGAAAATTGACACCGAAAGGTACATATTAACAATGGCCAGATACTTTCTGGACAGACCTCGTATATGATTGACTTTATTGGTCTAAGAATTAACCCATAGTTGCATTTATTACATATATTTTATCAAAATGCTATAAAATAAACCTTTTTTCTTAAAATTATATTGCCTCTTATCAAGCTAAAAATTTCAAGTAAGGTGTTTTTTCAGGTTGCTGTAAAGTTGTGGCCTCCACTTTATCAGAATCCAATGAGACTGTTCTGCGACTGCTCCAGACCTTCTGAGTAACAAAGTGGTACACTGGTTTTCAGTTGCCATGGACACCCAGGTCAAACGTCACATAATCTGAGCATGCCTAGATGAACAAAGTCTGCAACCATGGGCAGAACCTAAGCGCTCAGGCCAAGGAGTGGGTACTGAATTAAGAAGCAGACACTACATGGCAGGAGCCAGGAGCCAGGACCCAATCAGATCGAGCCCTGGCGTCACCCCTTGGTGAGATCCAATCAGAGCTCACCTCATCACCCTGTGTGTGTAAAACCTGACCCAGCCTCCAGCTGGGTAGATAGATCTGAGCAGCACCTCCTATCCCTCTGCCTGTGTTGTGTGCATTGGGTCCAGCACTAAAAGGCTCCTGTTCTCTCTCAGGGCTGGTTTCTCCCCAGAAAACACAGTCAGTAACCCTTGACCTGGTGTGTAGTTGAGCCTCACCCTCTGAGTCTTTCCTGGGTGAACTTGGGACAGTGCAGGTAAGGTCACACCTGTGGCTTCAGGATCTGTGTGCGGGGCACAAATGGCCCTGTCCAAGTGGCTTCGGGACACCGAGTTTCTTTGCCTCTCTTCAGGGCACCTGGTCTGCAGGTTCCTGGTGGAGTGTTGTCTCTTGGGGACAGCAGCCTGTTTTATGGGAGAAGTCACTTCCTGCTCAGAGTAGAGCCGAAAAGGGTTCCCTCCTGGGAGAAACCTGGGCCCAACAGCACTTCCACTGGGGTTTGGATCATAATCCCAAAAGACAGTCCTGAACACCATCATCCTAAATGTTGAAATCCCAAAAGATCAAAATCCCTGAAGTCTAAAATCTCTAACATTCAAAATCCCAGAAATCCCAATCACAGGATAGTTGCATCATGCTAGGCAGGAAGTAACCTTGTTATTGTCTTTCTTTGGAAGTTACGTATAGTTTAAGGAGATGCATTTGGTGGGAAATTTGGATAAGTGGATTGACAGTGTGATACACCAATGTCAAAAACTTTAGTTTAAAAATGTGTTGTTTGTCTGCATTGGCCTTCCTTCCGGCTGATGACATTCCAAGAGCTTAGAATGAATTAAAGCTGTGTTTGTCTGAAGAGACTTGGGAAGTTACTGAAAGGATCAAAATAATTATGTGTATGGTAGGAAAAGAAGACACTTAAGCGATGGTGTTGCTGTTTGATCACCAGTGTTGTTTCCACCAAATCTGTCTCTATATATGAGCGCATGTGAATGAACTTCCTGCTACTGAAAACAGCACGGGCACATGGCACTGAAGATGGGAAAATGAGATAGGGAATGCTCATGTTAACGTCTAAAAAATCATAGAAGAATTTCAAAAGAGCAATGCCATCTGGAAAATAAATGTGAACATATTCTCTGAGAAGATTCATGTCCTAAGAGAAAAAAAGCAGCTATTCATCGTGATGCAAGACTTCAAAATACAGTTAGTGATCTTGAAAGTTGGCCCAGTTCCTAGGGACTGTCTCTGTGCAATTGCCCATAAACTATTCCTGTAATACACTTTTTTATATGTTGAATTTCTTTTTAGTTTTTTTCTTTCTCAGTTTTTTCACTATTTTAAATTGTCAGTATTATTTTTCTTTTTAAACCTCTCAGAACATGTAACAGACAGCATTATTATTTTTTTTTCACAGTTGACTGTGCTATGTATTTCATCTTCACATTATTTCCAATACTGAAGGTATAAATTGTGTAGAAACTTTTAATTCCTTTGATGCATCTTTTGCAAATTTGACTCCATGGAAGTACATTATCACAATCTTGACTTTGTGTGTAAGCATTGTGTATGTACGTAAAAATGTTGACACTTCCTCAATAAATGAAGAGATGTCCTTTTTGTACATCTGCATTTGTGAAAGATAAAATTTCTCAAGATCTTGGCTCTTTGGGTGACTGTATATGCAGTGGTGACCTATCACAGTGTTTGATCAATCTCACCAAAAGGTCACTGTATGTCAGATGACCGCAGTTACAAAGCTGGGTGCACACAATTACTAACCATTGTGATATGTGTTTATATATTTCCTTATTTGACTTATTTTTTATGAATACGATTTGTCTGCTCATAACTGTTACACCCATGCAACTATCGTTGGTACATCTGTGTGTTTATGCTTGCAAAAATATGTATGTTGTCTATTTTATTGTGTAAAGTGTTCTCTCATGTTTTTGTATGTTTTTCAAATAAATTCCCTTTTAAAAACGTAAATAAATATCTTTAAAGAATTTACATTTTTTTCCAGAATTATATTCTTGGGATTTTGATCTTTTGGGATTTCAACATTTGGGATTATAGTGTTTAGGATTGTGTCTTTAAGGATTACGATTGGCTTCCCATCCTGTGTAACACTTTTAAGCTCCCCTCTGCGACAGCAGCTTGGGATGTCACAGTTTAATGATTTCACTCCTGATAGAACATTGTGACAATTACATTGTCGATTGTAGTCTCACCATAAGGGCCCAGTTTGATGACAAGGAGCAGTATATGGTGTGTGTAAATCAAGGCTGGCTTTGTTATTCAGCTACAGCTGCTGTTGTTAAAATGCTTTAGATGCCATTGGTGTTTTCAGGTACTCTCGGTACTAGGAACCATAAGGATAGGGCGAGGTGAGATGCCATGAGCATGCCTGGTCAGACTGGAGGGGCGGGAGAACTGAGCGAGGGAAGAGGGTTTGGGCAGATCCCAGCACCGGGCTTAATTCACAGCAGGTAAGTTTTGGTGGGTGGAGAAGGCAGGTGCCCTGACATAGACTCAGAAGTTACTACAGCTTCTTCCTTAACTTCTTTTCCCCTCAGTAAGTCCCAGCCATGGCACCTTCCCACATCATATTCCACGTCTCCTCACTTCTTCCAGTTCCTACTTAAGGCAATTATTGCTTCAACGGAGGAGTCCAGTTGTGCTACAGGAAGGCTGTGCACCCCTGTGTGTGGTAAGAGTGCCCTGCCTAGGATCACACTTGGCCAGCATCTCACTGACCCACTCACTGACTCTGGGCACAGATGACTGACCACGTCATGGTAGATGTTGCCAAGATAACGTGCATCATCCCACTGGCACATGATGGGGTTGGCTGGCATCCTCATCAACACACCCCAGAAACCCAACCTGATCTTTTCATGTGACATGTTGTTATTAATAGGTCTACCAAGGGTGCATCTAGCCATAGCCGTTG
Organism: Avahi laniger; assembly: GCA_963575035.1. Classification (NCBI taxonomy): domain Eukaryota; kingdom Metazoa; phylum Chordata; class Mammalia; order Primates; family Indriidae; genus Avahi; species Avahi laniger. The sequence goes on along the minus strand of CAUYSK010026540.1, from coordinate 31,922 downwards.
ATGAAGTTCCATTTCAGGTGATCATCTCAGGGATAAAAGTTGCTACCAAAAAGGTACAAAATGGTTTTGGACCTGCCATTTACAATCTGATCTCATTAGTCCCTAAGTAACGTATGCTAGCTCAAGTTCACCTGGGTGCTGGCTAGTCTAGGCTGTTTCCTCGAGGGCCCTATTCTGTGCATCTCACTGGCATCCAGCACAGGGCCAAGCACATGGTAAATTTTTAGTAAATCTTTGTTGATTGAATTTTTAGTTTTGAACTTTTTCCAGTGTAGGAGATTATTGATGTCATACTGTGTTTCCAAATGCTCATGAGCTTAATAACAAGAGGAACACTAGCTAGCACTTGTGAGCAATTGCTGTGCACCAGGCATTGTGCTGACTACTTTGTGTACAATATCTCACTAAATTCTCCCAACAACTGTATGAGATAGACTCTATCATTATCCTCGTTTTACAAAGGAAGAAATTGCGACCTTAAGTAAGATAACTGGATCGCACAGTATGCAAACATATTTGGGTATGGTTTCAAAGATCATGCTTTAGTGGTCACATTCTTCTGTCATATATATCCAAACATGACGTGGACACATTTTCAGGGTCTCAAGTGCTGGTTACAATAACACCCTGACAGTGGGCAGCACTTGGCATTTGACAAAGTGTTTTAGGCATGTTGTCTCATTTATTAATAATTAAAACTTATCCTGTGAGATCGGAAATACTGTCCCCACTTTATAAATGAGGAAACTGGAGAGAAGCGAATTACTCAAGGTCACATTGCCAGGTGATTGTGAGACCTGCTCCTTGTGTACCGAGTCTAGTGTCTTTCTAAGATTCCATTGTTCTGTCAGAACTGGAAGCAACAACCTAAAATGTTAAGAGACCAAGTTATAGCCAGGGTTTATAAATGAATGTGCATTATGAGTATGAGACAAACAAAACCACACACACACACACACACACACACACACATACATATACATGTATACACACATATACACACAACACACACATACACAACATATGCAAACACACACATACACATATACATGCAAAAACATACAGGCACACATGTACACGTACACAACACAGATACACACAAACACACATGCACATATGTATATACACACAACACATACAAACATAAAGACATACAAGCACACACATGCATATACAAACAAACACAGACACATGTATACACACGTACACACAACACACATACACACATAAACACAACACATACACACAACACATACACATAGATACACAAACACACACACAGACATACATATAAGCACACACATATACACATTGGCACACAAACGTACAGACACACACATGCACACATACACACATACACATAAACTCATCCACAAATACATACACACATAAACTCATGTTTATACACATACACACACACACACACACACACACATACAAACACACTCCCCAGCAATGTTCCATGAAAGTGCAAATTGTGTGCTAATGAGCAGTTACCTGTCAAGACTTGTGTAAATTCTTTGAATTATGCAAGTAAAATAATTCTTATTTTAAAAAAAGCAGAATTATATAGTGCACTAAGTATCTAAAAAGTTCTTTACATCAGCAAAATTTGGTCATTGTTTTTAATACGCTAGAGAGGTTTTATTTATTTTCCTTTAGAACAGTGTCCACGTGTTTGTGCTGTGGACCACTCATCAGAGAGAGATTCCAATTTAACACAGAAAAGAACAAAATCGCCTTTATGTTCACCAACAAAAGGAAAAGCAAGGGTTTTAAAGTCACATCGAAAGTACTGTTTTGGGGTGTGAAACTCATTAGCATTAGTGGGGCAGATTCAGATCTGAACACTAAGGTTTCCACAATTGGAAGGTCCTCTTCAGGAAAAGAATAGAAAGTTAGACAGACACTAGTAGGTACAGAAGTGAGTATTCATTTAGGATGAGAAAAGACATTGCAGCAATTTCCAAATTTTAAAACACTACTATTAATAAATACCTCCAACATCATGAGATCCAGGGGAAAAAACATGTGACGTGCCTGGCACTCCTCTCTGACACCTTTTCCTCCCCTGTCGGGGGCCCACTCTAACATTTTCTGCAGGAAGAAGAGACATATAAATGAGTCTTTACTCTTTCAGGTTGATCTAAATTTATTTTTAATGATTTATCATTTAAAAAACTTTCTTTTGATTTTACCACCAGCTTTTGGAATTTCCCCTAATTTTCTTAAAGATTGTTAGTAAATTTGGGGAGAACATCTACCAAGTTTTTTTTATGTAGGAGCTGTAAGATTTCAGGTAATTTTAAATTTTCCTTTCCTGTGAAGAATCCCCACTATTCCTTGAATAGCTGACCACGCATCACACCGTCTGTCATCGGTGCACCAAGGGATTTATTGTGGATCTCCAGGAATATCCTGCCAATCTAAGTGACGTGGGTCCCCGATGCACCCTCACCGTGGCCCTACCCTAGACGCGCCAGTGGCTCGCCATCCCCAGCTGGCACAGGGGGCCTGACACAGGGCAGGGACCTGGGTGGGAAGAGACAGAATGCTATCGGTTGTGGCTGCTGCACCTTGCTTTTGTGAGTTGCAGATGCCCATGACTGCGGTCACACAGCTTGGTGAACACGTGAGCTCAAGCTTCATCAGTGCAGCCTCGTGGTAAACCTGCCCCAGAGCTTTGGTGATGCCAGGCCCACGATGTCCTCTGAGCAGTGTGGCCTCTGCACCCCACTCCCCTGTGCTTCCTCTTGTCTCAGACCTAATACCTGTAGTGTTTCCTATGATCTCCTTCCATGTGGAAGGACGAATCTGATTCACACACACACTCCTACAGTGGTAAGAAGAATGACAGAGAAGTTAAAGAATGAAACGCAGAAAAGGGATTATTTTCCTCTCCTGTGAGCGTATCAGAAAATGGAGGACAAAGGAGAGAGGAAAGGACAGCAGGTTGCGGGGAGAGTGCCCTGTGCTCTGTTCCTCTGTCTCTTGCCTGAGAATTTAAGGCACATAAAGTGCCTTAGGTTCAGAGAGTATTGGCTCTAAAGGTGAAGTTCACCTGTTGCTTTTCTGCAAAATGCAAAGCAGTCCTTTTACACTATTAACAAGCAAATAGGTATACACTCATAATCCCTCACAACCGGAAATAAATCCAGAAGCGACTGCTTCATCAACATTAGAAAGCAAGGCAGAGTCTACAGAAAGGTCATCGAATGGCTGTTCCTTATGACAGCGCATTTTACAAATTCATAGAGCATATTCTACCTAGTCCCTGAGGAGTAGTAGACTAGGAAATAAGACTAGTTTTGCAGGAATCGTGCAAAATTAAAGGACGACGAAAGGGAACACAATTCTGACGCAGATCATCTGATGCGCACGCAGGTGTAGACACACCCAGCAAGTCCTATTTAGCGCAGGGTTAGCTTTCGTGGTCCTGGAGCAGTCTTCACTCTTTGTTCCAAGATGAGTGAAGTAGGCCTGCCATCTGCAATGATTTTACTCATACTCTGGTCTCAACAATAGAGTCCTAAATCTACCAGATGTTTTAGTGGATCATAAACACTCAGGGACAATTGGAAATTTCACACTATAGAAAACAGGAGCTTGGAGGCCTCATAGGCCAAGGATCTGAAATTACAGGATTGTTGACCTTAAATGATTTGCCTAGCTTGCAACTTCTCTGGCCTAGCAAGCTTGGAGAGTCGTGACAGCAGACCAGCCGAGAGGCTCCAAACCTTCCGCTGGTTTTCCCACTGACTTCCAGGGTGCAATCGGTGCACAGGTGCAGCGTTGGGGATGACAGCTTGTCGGCCCTGCACGCCTCTGAATAACGAGATTATATCTCATGACAGTGGTGAATTTGACTTTGACATTATGGAATACGAAGCAACCACTGTAACAGGAACAGTGAAAAAAAAAAAAAGAAAAGAAAGAGATGCAAAAAGTAATGGTCATTTATATTAATTTCACCAGATAAATGGAGGCTTGGGGTAAGAAAAATTGCATCAGAAATGATCATTCTAAGCATAAAACAATGATTAATATTGCAGTCATTGGAGAAGAAGGCATGCAGAAAAACACCATGCACATTTCAGGAGACTATTTTCCTCATATAAAGCTTATTCTTATAATATTACTGCATTTCAAAAAATACAATTTTAGAAAAAAAAATGAACTATAGCTCTTTGCAGTGATAGGCGACAGGTCAGAAAAGCATTTCAGAATAATTTTACACCTTTTAACCTTAAAAAATACTTTGCTGACAATTGAGAAAGGGCCTTAAAAGAAGCTCTGATAGGCATTCGCACAGCGGGGTGGCCATGCCCCATCACAGCGGAGCTTCTGCATAATGTCTCTGTAACAGGAGTGCGCTGCGCTCACAAAGGCTGAGTAGCAGCTCTGGGAGAGTAATCCTTGGCAAGAGCCGCTATTAGTCATGACACTGAAAGTTTGTTACATAAAACTCTTGGGAAGACATAAAGGAGGTAAACTGTTTAAAATTTTGATTTGAGCTGGGAAGTAACGACTTTGTCATAGGATTTTGTCTGCATTTAAATACATATTTAGTATTCTCTGTTTTTCATTTCTGCTCATGCTTGGACAGTCTTGTTAAATGAAAACTCTACACTGTTTAGTTAAATGAATGGCATTTTCCCAGATTCTGTTGCTGAAAGTGGTAATTGTTAGGAAACTGTGGTAACAATTACTGGTGACAATTATGAATGCTAATACGATGGCTGATAGGTACACGTTTCCCAGTTGCAAATCTCGTTCAAATTTAGGGAAAACTCAACAATATTTCGCTATAACAAAAATGAAAAATCATCCATCAAGAAAAGATACATTCCTTAAATCCTCTTTTAATGGCTGTTAGGAAAGCGGCGGACTCAGAGTCGGGGAACCTCGTCTCCTTCTGGAGCTGTAGTAAGAATGGAGGGAAAAGGGAGACAATAGAATTTCTTGTGATTTTCAAAGAAAATATTACCAAAGGACAAGAGAGGGAAGAGGAGGTGGGAAGGACATGTTCCTAAGCAAGCTTCCTTTTTTCTCCTCTGCCGAGGGACCAAATTAGTGATGTTTTTAGTTGTCCTGGGGGTTGCTGTAAGCTGTGCTTCCATTAAGAATGACAATGTTCCTGTCTTAGTGAGGTCACTTCCATCAGGACAGAGCTGACCCCGGGGCTGGATTTGACCAGCTACACATAGGGCCCGTTATTGTTTTAGAGATATGCAGAGATGAAGTGCGCAGGTGGCCGTAGTGCCTGGATCCCACTCCAGTGGTTCTTTAGAAGGATGCAGAAAAGTTGCAGCTCAGTCGATGCCCCTTTGTCCCTCCTTCCTCCCTCCCAACCTTCCTCCTTCTTTCCTTTCTCGCTTCCTCCCTCCTTTTCTGTCATCCTTTTCCTTATTATTTTTAACGTTTTTTTTCCAGTTTGGATGGCAATTTTTCTTTTAAGTCACACAAAAGACATTCCAAATTTTCTTGTTCTGGCTTCACGAGGTCAGGGTTCTGAGCAGCTGCCTTTGAGAAAGGACCTTGTTCCATCCCCAGATGCCCTTGACGGTGATGAACCTGCCCGAAGCACGGCTGCACCGCAGCCTCTGCGTGCGATGAGGCTCGCACTGGAGAGCTGGCAGGGAGCTTTTCTTTGGCAACTAATTCAACTTACGGAGGGTTTTGTAAATTTTAAACACAGAGAAATGGGGACCTGGGCTGGGAAGGAATTCACTATAGAGGGGAAGAAGGAGCTAATACAGGATTGCTCCCGACTGGTGAGGGTGTTTGTACACGTAGCTGTTGGGAGGAAGGGCTACTAATTTTTGTATGATTTTCCTGCTAAGAGAGGAAAACTGATGAATAAGATCTGGGATTTCGCAAAATGATAGGTAATTGTTCTTTGTTATTTATGTTATAATTTAATAAGTTGTTTTAGATTCAGGCAGTTGTTTACTGCTAAAATAACGCCCACCTCCAAAATACATATTTTGTACCTTAAAATTGCATTTTCATATTCCCTAAAGCTCAGATTCTACAGGTTTTGGTCAAACATGGAGACGCATTTGGGATTGAGACACAGTCAACTAAGTAACTGGCAATTTTTAACCACGTTGGAGACCCTGTGTGAATGTCACCCTGGTCAGATGAAGCTCTGACTGACAGGATTAATGACAATAACAAAAAAATCATGCAAATCCAGATTTCCACAAACACAGTGTGTTGTCCATGTCTGTTACTGTGGTAATTACTGTTTTTCAAGAAAAATCCATTCATTTTACTCACACTGTCAGGGAGCCCCAGATACAGGTGCATGCACACAAAACACACGTGCACACAAACACATGCACACAACACACAAGCACTCACACATAGGCACCCTCCCACAAACACACACACACTCATGCACACACACATCCCTGATAGGAAACTCTTTTCTGTTCTGCCAGAAGTCTCCATCTCACCTTTTCTTCATGGCGCACGTCGAGTTAGGAAACGGCAGCTGCACATGTCAGTTCTTTGCTAACACCTCTATTCTCTAAAGAAATGAAAATGATGCTTTGCACTTGATACCTATTCTCCAAGAATTCCCAAATACTGGAAAATGCCAATTTGCTCTCACAGTATCCTCATCTTATGAATATGAGCATTAGGTAGTCCCCAAGTTATTAACGAAGACACAAAAGGAAAATCTTCTGTGACCAATCCTCTCTCCAGGCTAAGCCCTGAATCCTGACCAATGACCAGAGAAGGAAAGGAAAACTCCAGTTTGTCCCATTCTTCCGCTCGCCCTTCATTTGCAATGAGTTGTAGAATCACCCATCACTCTCTGACACCTCCCGCCATGTAATGAGAGAATTGGCTGGACTTGTTTCTTAGTATAAAATGCAAGATTTGGGGTGGCCATACATTTTTATGAATCATTTTTATTTGCTAGTTATACAATTTTGACAGAATCACTTGGCTAAACAATTAACTTTAGGAGATGAAGTGCCCACAAAAAGATAATTGATTAGTTGCTAATTGTGCTTCCTCATGGGGGTATTTTTGATGATTTCTCCACCTCTGCTGCCTCCCTTCCCAACCCTGCCCAGTATTGGCTGGTGAACTGTGGTAGTCTGAAAGTGACACACATCACTGGTAAGTTTTTCATGTCTACTTTTCTGTATTTTTTCCAATATTTTTAAGGGGCACCTCTTACTTTCTGCTTCTAGTATTTTTAATTTAAAAAATCATAACATAATACAAAAAAAGCCTAGATTTTTTTTCCTGAAATCATTCGTCTTTCAAATCACTGTTGATCAAAGACATTCAGTGATCCTGCCATGATCTTGCAGGATAAACATAAACTTCTTCACTTGACATTTTCTCTCTCCAGAAACGTCCTGCGCTGCACTGTGTACTTTCTCATCCCCATTTCTCGGCATGTACTGTCCTTTCGCACCTACAGTTCTGTGTTCCACCTGACAACATCTGCAGGACGCCAACACCCTGTCCAGGTCCCTCCGGGCCCCAGTGTTCTCTGGCCTGCAGGACACAGTGCACCTGGTGTCTGCCCCAAGACTGGGGCTTCCATTTCGAAGGACTTGTGCCAGCCCTACTCATGGGGGCTACATCGAGTGATTTTGGAGGCTTGGGCTCCTTTCCTCACGTGGACCATCAGTTCCTTGGCAACTCGAAAAGGGCCTGGCTTCATCTCCCCACAGTGGAACCTTAGACGCTGTCCTTGAAATGAGCAAATTCATCACATCAGCCTCCACAGGACACTCCATGCACATGCTGGGAAGAGAATCTTCTGGCACAACTCACTTGGGGACGTCAATGACTTGGCCATAGTGTTTCGGAGTTCCAAAAAACTCCTTGGGTTTCTGGGCCGGAGCGAGTGCATCCAAAGACCTCTGCTTCTGGTACTGAGAGAAGATCAACTGTCGTTACAAGTGTCCCTTTAGTGTTTTGCTCTTTTTTCTCAGTAATTAACCTGGAAATTGTCTAGATTTGAATGTTAAATTCAAGAGGCCCTGCCTTTAAAGAGAAGTACTTCTACTTGAAAAAAAGAATTAAAAAACAGGTGCTATATCACCATTGTTTCTTAAAGCTGAATAGTACTCCATGGTATACATATACATCATTTTTTTTTTTTGATCCCCAGATGATACTCCTTCCTCTCAGTTCACCATAACTTCAAGCCAGGGGGATGAATCTGAAAACAGTCTAAAGATTCAAATGATTCTATATTTTCCATTATCTCTGTGTTTTTGGTGGGACATAGGGAAGACATCTCAAATATTTCATAACCAACTTCATGTTTCTAGATATTTAATAACATTAAGGAGGATGAGATTGATTTGAAGTAAAGAAAGTACATGAAAAGGAGAGACAATGGAGGAGGAGACAAAATAAAAGCAAAAAAGAAAAGAAGGAAGGAGAAAAAAATAAACAAAGATGCTTGAATCACTGTTTGGTATACATTTTCTTTTACTTTCTGAGAAGAAATAGGCAAAATGTCTACATGTGTGCACCCATAACATCTTTCACAAGAGGGCACTGGTACACAGGACGATGATATGACTATGAGTGAATGGACCTCAAAGCAACAGAAAGAAGGTAATCCTCTCGCTGTTTGCCACTGGCTCTGCAGCCATTCTTTTTATGAGTTTCACATCCTCTACTATCCAAAGTATGCTCTGGGGCACTTGGAGAGTAAAAAGCCTCATCTGTCATTGCATCCAGATGAACACAAGACCTTTTTAGCTCCAAATAGAAAATGAAACAAAAAAGGAACATAAATACTGCAGTACCAAAGACAGCAGGGCACTGTAAACTATTAATATCATGTGAAATGGGTGATATTTTGGAACAATCTTAGAACACCCTTTCCTCTATCTCTATTTTTTATATGAAGTAACAGTTTTACTGTCACCCAAGCAAACCCACAAAAATTGTATTATTGATACGTCTATTTCGAGGTCTTTTATTACTATTTTAACAGAATTCAATTTGATAGGCCTGTAAAAAAAAAAAATAATGGCTGTTTTCTTAACTCTGCTCATACTCCAGCCTGGAAGGCCACTTGGAGATGCCATCAATCAGGTTTGAGTGGGATTCTAAGTTGGAAGTCAGCACTAATGGGAAGCAAAGACCGCACTTAAATTAGGAAACCCTCAAAAATGCAATTCTATCTGTGAAACTGCAAATGATCCTAATAGAAAGGAGGGAAGGTGGCAATGTCTAAATAAACCAATGTCATCACACAAGTAGCTTTCTGACAAATTGTTTTAGAAGAACATTTTTTAAAATGAAAAGAATGGAGAGGCCACTATAAAACATTTATATAATGGAAGCATAAGTAACAGTCTACAAAATATTTCCCACATGAATATTGTCTGAATCCAGAATTCCAATCAGCAATGTGCATCCAGGGATTCACTAAATAAAGCAGAAGGGACTGTTTGTCCCGTCCAATAAAATAATAAGAAACAATGAATACAGCAGTTAAAAATTTGCAGAGTTCTTTTGTGTGCATTCTTCAATTTGCTCTGCATCAGAACCCTTGAGGAAGAAATTATTAATTTCTCCATTTTATAGAAAAAAAAATGAGAGGTCAGAAAAAATAATTGACCTGAATCACATTACTAATAGGTAGTGACCTAGAGACGGAAAGCCAGGGCTTCTTGCTCTAAAAGTTCATGCTTGTTACTCTTTGTTATTTCTTTTTAAATGAATGCATTGCCATGCAGCTGAGAAAATACATCAATTTTATGTTTTTGTTTCACAGAAATTGACATATTTATATACAATTATATAAATATATAGTTATTTACTTATGCAACTATTAGAATTCTGTTCATTCTAAGACTTAGCAGGCCACGTCTATACTTTAATTTTGTTTTATTTTTACTTGGGCAACAATTTCAAGGAATTCTGTCTATTTACCATCAGCATGACAGTATATTTTCCTGAATAATTGATTTATTGGAGGTTTTAATTGCATAGACAGCTTCAGCACTTTTTACTTAGATTGGAAGAGCTCTTTTTAAAAATAGCTTTAGCCAGATATTGGTGGCTCATGCCTGTAATCCCAGCACTTTGGGAGGCAGAAGCAGGAAGAAAGCTCAAGCCCAGAAGTTGGAGGTTACAGTGAGCTATGATTGTGCCACTGCATTCCAACCTGGGTGACAGAGCAGGATTCTCTCTCTAAAAAATAAAGAAATAAATAAAGTTTAAAAATTAAAATAAGTTTTAAAAATTTAAATGTTTTCTCTATTTACAGACGTCATACATAATTATTGTAAAAAATTTGGAAAAGACAGAAATTCAGTGCTGTTTAAAATATATTTTCAATCATGCCTCAGTAATTATATTCACAATTTGGTTTTTCAAAATTACAATCATACTTTATTTTATAGCCTTATAACTTTTTTGTTAACAATATACCTTGATTATTACCCACATTATATAAAATATTCTTTGAAAATATGTCTTTTTATGGTTATAAATTATTCATCAAACAATGTACAGTATTCTAATTTTTTTAACCAAATCCTGAGTGTTGGAAGGTGAAGTTTTCCAGTGTTTCATCATTTTAAATTGTAGCACTCTTAAACATGCCTTTGTATAAATATTCATGTAGGAAAGATAAATTTGCATGAAGCAGTTGGAACTGTTGAATTCCCCATGATCACCCAAATAGAACAATTTTATTGCTTTCTTATTCTTGGGTAAACAAAAATGCATTATTTTAGGTTGTCTAACTACTATACACAGAATCTACATTGGGGAGATTTTCTTTAATTAAACTTTTTATTTTGAGATAGAGTCACATACGTTGTAAGAAATAGTACAGAAAAATCCCATATATCTTTTAACTAGTTTCTCGCAATGGTACCGTCTTGTATAACTACAGTATAGTATTAAGACTGGAATATTGACATTGGTACAGTCAAGGTACAGAACAATGCCATCACCACAAGAATCCTTCATGTTGCCATTCTATAGCCTCTCAACCAACTCCCTCTTTAAATAGCAGCAATCATTACTCTGTTCTCCATGTCTATATTTGTATCATTTCTAAAATATTGTATAAGTGGAATCACACTATATATAATCTTTTGGAATTAGCTTTTTTCATTCAGCATAATTCTCTGAAGATTCATCCAGGTTGTTGCACATATCAATAGTTCATTCCTTTTTATTTTATTTTATTTTATTTTTTAATTTTTAGTAGAGATGGAGTCTTGCTCTTGCTCAGGCTAGTCTCAAACTCCTGACCTCAAGCAATTCTCCCACCTCCACCTCCCAGAGTGCTAGGATTACAAGCATGAGCCACCAAGTCCAGCCAGCCATGATTTCTTTGAATTCTTTTTTATCCCCTCTCTGTTTCTCCTCTGATTTTGGGACTCTGATGACATGAATGTCAGATCCTTTGTTGAATTTCCACAGGTCCCTGAGGCTCAGGCTCTGTTCATTTTTTTCAGTCTGCTTTCTCTCTGTTGTTCAGAATGGGTAATTTCTATTGTTCTATCATGAAGTTCACAGATTCTTTCTTTTGTCTATTCTGCTCTTAAACTCATCCACCGAGATTTTTATTTTGGTTACTGCATTCTTCATTTCAAAAATTTCAATTTGATTCTTTTTTATATTCTCTCTTTCTTTTTATTTCCGTTTTTTTTTAATGGGGACTCACTATATCACCTAGGCTCATCACAACTCCTGGGCTCAAATGTATATCCTCTACTTCTTTGTTAAGACTTTCTACTTCTTTTCTGAGTCATTTGATTTATTTTGTTGTTTCAACTGTATTTATAATTGTTTGCTGAGCATTTCTATGATGGCTGCTTTAAAATATTTTTTAGATAATTCTAACATATCTGTCATCTAAGTATTGGCATCTATTAATTGTCTCTTTTCATTCAGTTTGAGATAGTCTTCATTCTTGGCATGATGAGTGATTTTCTATTGAAATCTGGAAATTTTGCATGTTATGTTATGAGACTTTGGATATTATTTAAACCTTATATTTTAGCTGGCTTGCTCCAACACCATTCCAATATGGAGAAGAAGGGGATTCTACCCTGTTACTTCCAGGTGGGAGCAGAAGTGTAGGTTTTTCCCTTGGCTTGCGTTTACAACAAGATGTGTGGTACATTATTACTGCTGGTCTCTAGTTCAGAGTTCCAGCTCCCCATTAGGTCTCTATTGATACCTCCCTGACTAGGACAGGTAGGAATCCCTTGTTACTGCTTCCCAAGTGTCCTACACTGACATCAAGGGGCCAAGGAAGAGGAGAGTGCAGGCTTTATTACTACTGAGAAGTGGTGAAAGTCCTAACTAGGCCTCCTCTGACACCACCCCCAGTTGGGATAGAGTGGAATTCCTCATGACTGCTGTGTGAGAGAAGTTGTCCAGAATCCCCATGTGGTCTGCACTGACACTGCAGCCTAGAGAGGGGGGTCATTACTGCCTGCCAGAGATAAAGTCCTGGCTCCCTATTTTGCCTTCTCTGACGCCATTCTAAGGGGATTTAGGGTGCTTTGTTACAGTCTAGCAAGGGTAGAAGTCTCACTCCCCACTTTGCCTTTGCTTGTGTGAGTAGGGGTGGGACCACAGTTTTAATCTCTGGTGTTTGGCTCTAATAGAGCCAATATTGTCTAAAAGTTTTATGTCTCGCTAGGCTGCACCTTTCCTTTTCCTTTGGTTGGAGAGAGCAGGCTTTCGGTGTGGATTTTTCTTTCTGTGCCACTTGGTATTTCTGAATTACAATCTCCTTCCATTTCAAATCTAGGATGTGTGAGGCAAAGAAAAAACAAGCCACTTAGGAAACTCACCATCATGTCATCATATCATTCCTCAGGTCTAGCCACTCTGCCTTCTTCTATCTACCTCTCAGAGACTTCTTATGTTTGTTGTATATATAATTTCCAGAGCCTTTTGTTGTTCTCAGCAGGAGAGACAGAGAAAAGTATGTCTATTCTATTGTCCCTGGAAGAGAATTCTCAAAACCAACATTTTGAAATGAATGGGTTGAATTAACTTAAATTATAAGATATATGAAAAAAAGCATTAACTGATTGTTTAATTTCCATTGATTGTTTTCAAGGTAACTGATGAAGGAAATGTACTACTAAAAAGCAATGCTACAAATATATTCCCAAAGGTACAGAAAGCGATATGTTCAAGATTGTCATGCATACATTGTTGTAAACCTCAACAAAACTAGAAATAATACAAATGTCCCTCAGTGAAGGATTGATTAAATAGATTATGGCACATCCCTGATTGATGTTTTGCCAGAATGTACAATGCAGGTAAACTAGTTAGGAAAAGACTTAAATAATTCCAAACATCTTAATAGTTTTGGCCTTCATTTTGCACACTGAGTGCACCTGTCCATCTTGATCCTTTGCCTAGGATACCTTGAGCCTCCACACAATCTAACAACTAAAGGTTTAACACTTGCATAACAGGGGGCTTCAGGGCCATATATTACCACTATGACTGATACCTATTTCAACTGGTTGAGGCTAAGGTCTTAACAAATATTAAATATCTTATATATCACTGCTTGGTCCATACATACTATAGAATACCACATAGCTATTAGAATGAATGAAGGAACGTCCAGGGCAGCACAGCAGATTGAACAAATACATTTATCCCCACTCACTCCTAAAATCTCCTAAAACCAAAATGACAGCAAAGAATTTTTAAAAAGTCTTTATGACTTTATGACCCAAAAGGACAAAGAGAACATGACAGGAGGGACAGTAGAAGAGAAATGTCAACACAAGTTTTGTAAGCTGGAACGTAGATGGACAGGTGGTAACTGATTTAGCTGTGTAGATAATACTGAAACTTAAGCCTGAAACTGGGGAGAAGCCAACGAAAAGCAAGGCAATGCGTGCTGCAGAACCTCAGAAAGTCTTAGGATTTAGAGGCATCAAGAAGGTCTAGAGGCCGGGGTGTGGGTAGGACTGAAAATAGAAAGATGGATTGGCAGTTGGTATAAGGAGTATATAGCCCCTCCTCTTTACTTCACTCGTGTACTCCATGGAGTAATTTCCCGTTGCCAATGCATGCAGAAGACGGGAATGTTTTTCTTGCTGAAAAAGTTTATATGAGTAAGAACTGGATGAGATCCAGAGGATGGACACGCTTGAAGCTCGGACTTGGGGGAGGGGGAGGGTGCAAGGGCAACACACGTATCCTAAACATCTGTGCCCTCATAATATGCTGAAATAAAAAAAAAACAAAGGAACTGGGATGAGTTGCCACACTGAAAATGAGGACATAAAATCTGTATGTCAAATGGTTCAATCTTCAACCTCCATCCTACTCCTCTTGTACATCCCAGAATACCGGCAGCTAGGCTTATGTCACCTTACAGGAAATTGGACTATCTCTCTGTGGAACATAAATTGTTCAATAAAAAAAAAATACTGACGTTTTGGCGAATCCCAGTGAAAAAGCCTTCTCAGCTTAAAGGGAAATGTACCACATAATAGTGCCTACTCGTGTATACAGAACGTCTAATCAGCTTCTTAATATTTTATTGTAATATAAAAATGGATGATAAGATGTTGAGGAAAAAAGTAAAAACAATAGAACAGAAAAGGTGAACTTGTTAGAAAGAGAGACAATTCAGGGAACAGAAGAAAACTTTAAGATGACTTACCTTTCAGAGAGATGAGGATATACAGCATTCATGAACAATTGGCTAAAAAGAAATATTCAGACAATAAGAAAGAGTTCTTGGAAATTAAAAATAAGATAAAAATAAAAGTGTTAGAATATAAATTGGAGGAGATCTCCTGGAAACTAGAACAAAAAGACAAAAAGATGGAAAATACGGAGAAGAAATGACCTGAGGATCAATCTAGGACATTTAACATTTGGATGACATTTACAGAGAGAATACAGAAATGGGAAAAAATAAAAAATAAAATTATCCAAGAAATAATGCAAGAAAAATTTCTAGAACTCAAGGAAATGAGTTTCCTGACTGAAAGGGCCCACCGAGTACCAAATTTGATGAATAAAAATAGATCACATCAGGGCATGGTGAAATTTCAGAACATCACGGTATAAAAGTGGCAATGTTGGAGAAGCTAGAGAGCAATGAATCAATGCTTTTAAAAGTTTAAGGAAAGGCTATTTCCAACCTAGACGTCTACACTCAGCCAAACTTAATGGTAGAATAAAGGGATTTTTAGATTTGAAAAGTTTCAGTTAACATTTTCTCTCTCAAATAACCTTGCCCAGAAAGTTTTGGAGGTCATATTCAATCAAGATAAGGAGTAATCAAAAAGAAGGAAGAGTATGTGGAAAATAGTATTCAGAAGGGTTTTCAGAGCTTTCCCCAAGAAGTTGTAGAACCTGTACTAGGCTCCCTCCGAATAAAATCCATTTTTGAGAGAACATTTAGTGGGAAAGGTTGAATAGGATTGCCTTGATTAAAGGGTAAAGCACCAAAAATAATAGGCAACAATAAGTTTTTCAAGGAAAGCTTTTCCAAAAATGGCAAGAAGACACCTGCAGAAGGTGTGAAAGGAGGAAGATATTACAGAATTGCATTTTAGCCTCCTGCATAGAGAATATCCCAGCTTCTAAGATACTCTTGAAAGTTATTCTGGTGGGTGGATGGCAGAGTGGCAACCAGGTGGTTTTCGATCTTCCTTACAAGTCACAGAGCTTTCGGGAAAATGAGGGATTAGGTCAAGTTGGTGTGACCATGCTATTACTTCTCCTTCCTGCTTACACTCAAATGCCCTATGCTAAGCATGCTTCCCTTGCCTAGCCAAAACTTACCATTAACTTTAAACAAACCTGCCTTTCATTTAAATCAATATAAAACCTTGCTGATCTGTCAGCTACCTTAACCAGTATCAAATCTTGGTCTTGCCAGTCCCTTTTAACTAATTTTCAGAGGTCTGCTAAATAAATCTGTACTAAGATGTTAATGACAGATAGAAGATTGGTGTACTACCCATCCAGAGATATTTGCATTTCATCAGACTACTTATAGATACCAAAGACTGAGGATCAATCTTCTAATTTCAAATGAGCTAGTGAGGGGAATAATATTTAAAGGTAGGAATCATCAGATCTCACAACATACACAATCACCTACTTCATCTCTGGGCAAAACTGGCTGGAAATTTATGTGTGAAACCATGTCAATGTATTTTCTGGGACCTACTTGTTAACATAGTCATGGTGAGCCACAAATTGCCCCCAAAATCAATCAATCAAAGAGTAGAAACATTTTTGAGATTGTCACATGGTTATTCTGACTTAAGATGGGGTAAAATGTGGAAACAATTTTAAACATGATCCAAGACATGTTAGAGGTTAATGAATTTGTCATTAAAACATGTACCAAATATAAAATCTGGTATGCTTTGAATGAAAGCACTAAGAGAAGATTAAGCCCATTTAAAACTGCTTTTTTGAAGATGTCATATTATAATCTGAGAGAATGAAATGTCTAAAAAGGAATTTAATGTTACTATATAATAGAAAATACAAAGGAATCATATGCAGTCAAGTCATTTATATTGATAATCCAAATCACATTAAAACATGTGAACCAATGTAATTGGCAACAGGATCATGTCCAGAATAACACTTGAGTCACATCAGGTCATTCTGAGCAAACATACTGGACAATCCCATAACTTTGAAATCTAAGGAAAGTGATAGGGGACTCAGGGATTTCACTAAACACAGCAAGTACATATCTCATGTTTAGAGCTATCAAATTCACATTGTGAACTTTAGCACAAATCTCACTGCAACTCAGGGAGAATGTTCTAATTCTGGTAATAGCATTTACTGAAGTATTCTGAGGACTTCAGCTAAATCATACCTAACTCAAAATATGAAATCTAAATTAGGGAATAAGGAAGAACATGAAAATAAATATATTAGTATGTAAAAGGTGACGATGTTATTTAACTACTTTGTAATGTATGATGAGGCCAGGAATTCATTTTGGTATACTGGGTACAGTGGCAAGAACCCAATACTCAATACCACATTCTCCGAGTGGCAGGAGGCAGCAATGCCATAACATTCCACAAATGTCCTTTCACACAGTAAAAATATTTCTGACAGTCACTCTGCCCAAATCTTCCTATTCATAACACTGTCAGCTGGTGTGTCACTCACAGTGACAGGAAAGGAGAGAGGGAAAGACGATTGTGGTGAAAAAGATGGTAGAAGTTAAATAGCTGCATGGTGAATAAGCAAGAAGTACCTCAACCACCCATTGTTACAAAGATTGCTGACACATTCCTGGCTCAGAGGGTCAACAGGCAAAATATTCCACTGGCCTCAGGAAAACAGGTAGTCCCAATATTCAAATGATTGCAATTCAAAATGATGGCATGAAATTGAGTTGAATTATCGTGTCAAAAAGTGATAGAGCCTGAGGGATCTTGGTGGGCAGGGTACTTCATCCAATAATGGGATGGGGGGCAACCTGTGTATCCATTCAGGCTGATATAACAAAATGCCATAGACTGGGAAGCTTATAAAGAATAGACATTTATTTCTGACAGTTCTGGAGGCTGGGAAGACAAAAATCAAGGTGCTGGCAGATTCAGTGTCTGGTGAGGACCCTTTTCCTGGTTCATACATGGCTCCTTATCATTGTGTCCTCACATGGTGGAAGGAGTGAGGGGTTTCTCTGGAGGCTCTTTTATAAGGTCACTAATCCCATTCATGAGGGCTTTGTCTCTATGACCTAACCACCTTTCAAAGGTCATAACTCCTAATACCATCACCTTGGAGGATAGGATTTCAACATAAGAATTTGGAGGGAACATAAACATTCAGACCATAGCTGGGCCTGTGGAAGCCTCGCTTCAAATTGAATCTTACACAGAAGTTCGGTTTGTTAAAAAAAATATCAAAAAGAACTACTTTGATTGAAGGGGCCATCTAGAACTTCCCTCTCATTCCCTTTTAACCATCAGTTATCTCTAAGGTAATTCCAAGGAATTCCAGGGCTCTTCACCACAACCTTGGAAAATGGCATATCTAAGCCCAAAATTATTCTCCCCAAAGTCACCCATCTTGAGTTTGTATTAAACCAGATGTTTTTCCATCTCTTGACTCCCAAGCCCATGCACAATTTCTAGCTGTCATCCTTATATCAAGAGGCTCTCCTTAATTTCCTTGTATGAGCACATGACATTGTTATCACTAATTCACTGAGCAGCTCCAGCAAATCGGAAAAGCTTTTACTATGAATGAGATCTTTAGGAATATAGATTATACATAAATGGAAGTGATGTTTATTTCAAGAAAGTGGTCATAATGTTAGAAACCAACTATGGTTAGTCTTAAGCGTAAGAAACTTTCCACAGTATTTGTTTTTATATCCTAGCAAAATTAGATACCTAACCCAATGCAAGCCCTCAAAGAATAAAATATGTTTGCATTTTTATGATTAGCACATAAATTGGCATTCTGTGGCATTTTCAGAAAGGATCCATGATGTGTAAACTGAAATATCGCCTTTTTAGATATGTATAAAATAGATGTTTGTTAGGAACTTAATTGTCTTTGTAGAAAAGTATTACCCAAATAGTTGTTGTGTATTTGGATATACCAAGCTGTGATGTATGTAAAAGTATAACTGTGAATAGCAGTGAATTTTATAGTCTTTTTTTATAGTTACCTCCAAAGTCTTGCATTTAAGTACCTTTGTTTCAAGAGGGAGAAAAAATTGAATAGTCTTGCCTTGGGGCATCTGAATGATCAAAACAATCTCATTGTTTCATTTCAGACTGTTCATATAAGGTGGTAATAGATCAAATCCAGAGAGATCATTTTTTCCCCCTTGCCATGATCATGTAATAATGGTCTCTTAAGACACAGAATCGATTTGACTGATTTTGCTTTTGCCTCTATTCTCATGCGTTCCTTCTGAATGACCCTCACTTGGCCTGTGGTCAGGAGTTTTACAGTCACAGGAGTTACTTCTCTCTGGAAGCTGACCTTTGTTTGGGATTTGTTTTTAAGCAGGCTGAGAGAGGTTTGTGGCCCTTCTGCTGTGGGATTTTTTTCTTTCATTTTTTTAAAGCAGCTTTGATTTTCTGCTTTAGGTCTGTTTGGTTTTGAAGTGAGATGACAAAATAACCCAGTAGGGAAGGCATGCACACCCACAGTTCTCTGAGAATTTTTGTTGGCTCTATGATTTCCGTCTACCCAGCTCCACCACTCCATTCTGGGTGGCTTCTGCCACTTCTATATGCCATGCAGGGAACTAAGGTCTCTTCCCATCTATCCTGACTGATGTCTGGAAAGTTCTTTTACTGTGGATTCAGTCAAGATAAGGTTGACTCATTATAACCAGAGCCTTTACAAAGAAAACTAAAGGGCAATAAAGCAAAATCAGAAATAAATAAAGAGATGACACCTCAGAGCAAACTTGTTATTCTAACTTAAAGTCCACTTCAGCTCAGTTTGGCTAGTGCAATTTCAAAAAAATCCAGGTTTCTTTCCTTCACCTCACTCTTTCTAGGTAAACAAGAGTATGCTAGAATGACCTATTCAGGCTTTTAATCTAGGGTCGATTTGAGATGACACCACTTTCAGATGGACAGTATCTTTGATTTCTCTTAAAACTTATTTCCCCTTCCTTTCTGGACACGAGTCCTCCATCTCATCCTCTCTGATCTTTGGTTTTGCCAGACTTTCACTTGGCAGATGCGCTCTCTTGAGTTTTACCTCACTTACTCAGTTCTTGGTACACTTCAGAAGGAAAGTGAATTCATACCAGATCTTAGAGATTTCTTCTTCAGCTGCAAGCTGTCAATCAGTTACCTCTTTCACAGATCTCAGAGATCTCTATGACCATAGTATTCTGACTTACTGCTATTGTTCTTGTTCAGTTCATTTCAGACAGATTCATAAACCAATTTAACTTCTTCTCTTTATGTTCTAGTTATGTTATTTCCCTCAATTTATCAAGACTACTTACTTCTCCCTTTGGAGAGCTCTGTGCTCTGTTCAGGAATACTGATTTCCATTTGTTCTCAGTGCATTCTCAGAGTAGAGATCACTGGCATGCCCTCAGCCCAGTGATAGCCAGGACATTCCAGGTTACTAGGTGTGCTGGTTTCTCCATGTCCCCAGGAGGCAATCTCCCAGAAACCATGACCACAATTTTATGATGCCAAAAATTTTTACGTGCTCATTAAATATAGCACTTCCAAGCTAATGTTCCTCTGAAACTACATTTGTCTTTCTACTGAAATTATAAGAAATCACCTAAGTATTTGTTTATTTTGTTAACACATAAGTAGCTGGATTGCAAAAAGAAGCTGGTGTGAAGAAAGTCTACTCAGAGAGAGTTAGTGTTGTTCCGTATCATAGAAATTCCTTCTCAACTCTTCGATCCACTCTTTCCTTGGATAAGCTCTACTAAAATGAATCCAGAGCCAATTGATCAAAAAGTAATGGTATCCCACATTACTTATTCACAAATATCCATAACCAAAATATAAATAATATGAGACCTTAACCTTCAAAATAGAAGCTAGATAGTTAAGAAATGCAACTTTCATTAGAGTATTACATTTAACATATTTCATAGACAAAGAAGCATGTCTTCGCAGTTTATTAGTTTGCGTAATACTATAAAAACATATACATAATTCTTTAAAGAGAACCACTATGGTTATAGTGTGAGTGCAGCAAACATGGTAGTTTAAGATCAAAAGTTTTTGCCTCTCAAGGGCTCATTTGGTCATTTGGGCATGCTTCTTGTCAGCCAGAAATCATTAGCCAAAATGTGACAATATCCATTCTTCCCCACCTCCATCCCTTGTCCACACGGAAGTCAAAATGATCATTTAAAAAACGTAAATCTGATCACATTATTCCTCTGCTTAAAACCCTTTAATGGTTTTCTCTTGCATTTATAATAAAATGCAAATTCTTTAACACAGACATCAAGATCCTACATAATTGTGTTTCTGCCTACCTTTTCTACGTCTTCTCATGCTCCAGTCTAGATCTCTCCCCAGTCTTTAGCCACACTGACTTTTCAGTTACTCGAGCACTAGATGTTCTTTACTCCCCCAACAGTCCTCCACCCACTCTCTGTGTGGCTGGAACTTCTAATTCTTCAGATCTCAGTTTAAATATTGCCTCCTCAGAGAGGGCTTCCGGTTCATCCAAGCTAAACAAGCAAATGAAAGTATGTAATCCCAGTTGTTTTCTCTCTGTGTCCTTTGTTTCTTTGATAGAATTTATCAACATTTGTAATTAAGTATCTGGCCATATAAGTGTCTAATGTCTGTCTCTCCACTAAACTAAAAGTTTCATGAAGACAGAGAATGCATTCATTTTATATTATAACAATGTAATACCTAGTAGAGAACCTGGCTCTTAGTAAGCAATCAATGTATATTTCTCCATTAAATTACGATAGATGGGAGGTTTATTGCCAAAATATAGTTTTATTTAAATAAGAAAAATAAGACAAAATTAGCCAGCCTAAAGTAAGGACCTGATTTCATTCATAGTTATAAACTTGAGCGTAACTCCTGAATGTTTTTGAAATATTAGTTCCAACAGTAAGAGAAGATAAGGAGGTAAAAAAATACATATTTAAAAAATTTTTTAAAAATTTAAAAATAATATTTTTGAAAGAAACAAATATAATTTTAGATGGCATCAACTTTAAATATTTCATAGTATCTTTTATTTACAAAAAGAAATGTAATTTAAGATTTTTAAAAATGCTTTCTCTTCAATTTAATGTTAATTGGTTGAGAATAATTTTCTTTTCCTATACAGATGCTTAGATACAAATATAATTTCAAATATTATAAATCAATTTTTAAAAAGAAAAATGCATATTTGGTCCCATACACATTGTAGAGTAAAGCAAAGGATCTGCAATTGGAACCCATTTGTCTCCTTTGCTTTTAAAATGAAGCCTGCCAAAAGATGACTCTGATGCTACATTAATAGATGTGCTAATTGAGGTAACTGCCACAAGAAAATAGCATTTTCAAATTACATTTTAAAAGGCTCCTTAGATAAGAGGGTAGGAATGGTGAAATCTCTCTGTTTTAATCTGACATCTACAAAAGGAATATCCAGAAGTAGGGCTAATCTTCTACATATTTAGACCATCTCCCAAAATAAGCAATTAAACACTTGTTGCATGTACATTCACAAAAGGAGTAGGAAGCATTAGAAGAACTCCTTAGTCCATGAAAACTATGCCCAATAACTTTCCCTAGGAGTTTCTGAACTATCAAGGACTCTGACTTTCTGGTAGTGCTCCCTTCAAAATAATCCAGGAGCCCAGCAGGAAAGTAACAGCTGCCACAACACAAATCCTTTTATCATTGTGCTAACACAGGTCCAAAATAGCATATGCCTGAACTTGTGAGGAAACATGTTAGGCTCCATTTCACTATTTTGGGGCTCTAGAGTTTACTACATTTATCTGTTGTTCTTTTTTTTTTTTTTTAAATCCATGTACCAGTACCATACTGTTTTAGTTATTGTAGTTTTCAAGCCAGGTTTTGTTATTTATTAGAGCAAGTCCTCTTCTTCAGTTTTTTTTCTCAGAAAATATTTGTTATTTTTGGCTATATATTCTTTAGGATGGAGTTCAAAATCACTTCATCAAAGTGCAAATATAATCTCTGGGCTTTTTATTGTGAATTTTATTGAAACCATTTCAGAGGAATTAACAACTTAAAAAATTTTGTCCTCTTATCTATGTTTCAGGAATTTTTTTATAAAGTTTTGTCATTTTCTTCATATAGGTCCTACACATTTCTTATTGAGGTTATTCCAAGGTACATTCTATGTTTTGGTGTTATAGCAAATGGGCTCTCCACTGTGTTTTCTAACTAGTTACTGAAATGTTTAGAAAAACTGGTCAATTTTAAACTCTCATTATAAATGTATTTCATTCAGATTCTTTTTTTTAAAAAAACAGACAGAAGCTTGTTTTATTAAAATGATTCACCTGTTACGACCCAGGCCACTACGTACAGACAAGAGAGGAGAGTTTTACTTCTTGGTCTCTTCCTATTTGGACAGAGTCTTGATGATCTCCTCCTTCTTGGCCTGGAGGTGCTCTTCACGGCGCTTGCGTGCTTCCTTGGTCTTAGATCTGAGGGCCTCAGCCTGGTCAGCCAGGAGCTTCTTGCCGGCCTTGTCTGCCTTCAGCTTGTAGATGTGTTCCATGAGAATCCGCTTGTTTTTCAATACATTCCCTTTCACCTTCAGGTACGGCTGTGATACACGTAGCAGTCAATCTTCTTAGACTCACAGTATCTTCTCAGTAGCCGGTGCAGAATCCTCATCCTCTGCATCCAGGTTACCTTCTGAGGCATTCGAGCATTGGCTGTACCCTTTCGTTTACCTGTGCCTATATGCCTGCCCTTCCAGGGGGCCAAGGTGTTTTTCCGGCATCGAGCTCGAGAATGGACAGTCACAGGCTTGTGGATGATCAGCCCATCTTTGATCAGCTTACGGATCTGCTGACGGGAGTTGGTGTTGGTGATTTCAGTAGTCTCATTGGGGTCCAACCAGATCTTCTTTTTGCCACAGTGGAGGACACTAGAGGCAAGCCTCTTCTGAAGCCTGAGCATACTCTTGGCTCCGGCCACACTAGCGAAAGGAAAGAGATCCCAGATTCTTTAGGGTTACAAAACCATTGCATTTGCAGATATTGTGTATTTTGATTTCTAGCAGTGATTGCTCTTATTTCTGTTTCCTGCTTTATTGTACTGGCTAGGGAATAAAAATTGAAATTATAATGGTGATAGCAGGTCTTATCTTGTTTCTGATTTTAGTTGAAATACATCTATAGTGTTCTACCATTGCATATGATGCTAGCTAATTGACTTAGGATAGACATTTTCTATCCCAGTAAAGAAAAAAGAATATACAATATTCTTTATGAATTGACATGTCATCCTTACTCTTTCAATCTTTGATATTGTTCCAAATTTAGCACTTGTGCTGCAGAAGAAAGGACCATATTACTCGTTAAATAAAACTGGCCTGTCATATTTAAATATCTCTTAAAACATTTTGAGATGAAAGATCAAAGCATGTTTTAAAGGTAGTCCGCATTAAAAGTAGGACTAGTAGAGGTCTGTAGCAGGTAGTACAGTATTCAACCTGAAGCATTATGATAATGAACTCTTTTTCTATGGATCTGAGCCATTCATCTAGAAGAAGGGAAGTCAATTGAATGAGTTAGTAACTTGGTTTCCACAAGGAAGTTTTCTCTGATTAGAGGCCAAGCATTTAGGACGAAAATAAACACAAAGGGGAGAGAACTAAAAAGCCTTCTTTCTCTAAATATTAAAGAAAAATAGGCAAAGAACTGCTGCTGTCCCACAAATCTAATTAACAGCACTAAGAAAGAGAGTTGCTTCCAGAAAGGGGAGAAGAAATAGTCAATAGCTTTTGACATCTGTAGGAGAGAGAGGGAAGGATAACTTGGAGATTTGACCATTAATGATTGGTAGTTAAAGTAGTACTTGAAGAAAACTGCCAGCCATTGTCAGGATGCTGTGAAAATACAGACCTTTTCAATGCCTGGAAGCAGTGTAGCTGAGAACAGTAAACATTTCCTCGAGCATAGAAAGAAATGCCAAGCTTTATTTAAGGTTATTAACAACAGTTGAGCTTGATGAAAAAAAGAGGCCAGCCTAAGTAGGTGGTAATACTTCTTTTTACTCCTTACATATTATATATTTAGGTAAATGCCTACTTGATGTAATGAATGTTAAATGTCTACCCTGTATTTTTCCCTGTTGTGTACAAGGTCTTTATTCATTCTAATTTAAGCTATCATTTCCATAACACATTTTGGTATTTGGAAGCATTATATTTCACACTCTTTGTATGAACTATTATTGCTTGCAAAATAAATAAGCATTTTTACATGTTTGACTCTAAAAGTCTAAGAACTTTTATTAACATTGTCTATTTGTACTATTTGAATTCTTTATCATGTGGGTATTATTTTTTCAATAAAAAAGTGTTCCATTCAAAATATTTTACAAATAATATTCATTGTGAAAAATTCAAAAATAGAAAAGTGCACAAAAGTGAAATTTGAAAGTAGCTGCCACATCCAACTCCACTACTCCTAGTAGCCACTGTTAGAAATTTTCTGTGTATCTCTATGCATATGAAAACAGGCAAATGCAAAGGTTTTTTTTTGTTTTTTTCTTTTTAATATGCTCACACTATATAGATTTTCTGCAATTTGCTTTATTCCACCACATAATTAATATCGTTCTTTATCTATGCAGCAATTTTAGTAATAGTGATATTTTTATAGAAAAAGCAGAGGAATTTAAATTCTTACTGTTTTAAGTTGGCCCTGTCTGGGTAAACTTTACTATTGGATCAAACTTGTAAACCTACTTTAACACCATCCACCTTGTGGCAGCTACTGGGATTGATGGCCAATGTCTTAAAGTAGTAATTCTCAAATTTTAGCACCCATCAACGTTGTACCACATTCTATATAATTGTCTTCCCATTCAGTCCTGGAGAGATGATTTGTAAGTTTCTTGATAGCAGGGCTTTGAAACTGAGAGAATGGAATCTTTCTCTTCTTAAGAGCACTCTATTTCCCAATTACCCACAACAAATTGCCTATTAACGATTCATTAACACAACACTGTTGTCCTCATAAGGAGAACAAAGAGACAAGACACAGGTCTCTTGTCCCCCAGGATAGCTTAGATTAATGGTTCTCAAACTGTAGTGTACACCAAAAATCACCTGGAGTGCTTGTTAAAACATAGACTACTGGGCCTCAAACCTAGAATTTCTGATTCTCAGGCTGGGGTCCGAGAATTTGCATTTCTAACAAGCTCCCAAGTGATGGAGCTGTACCTGCTCCCAGAACCACACTTTGAGAACCACCGTCCCCCAGGAAATAATCAACCTCTGCATCCATTTTCCAACATATTAGACTTAAGACAAACAAACATCACAGGACAGAATTCACCAAAAACCAAAAAAGTAGACCCAAAGTAGAACTTTCATATAGAGTGCTCTTTAATCTTTAGTTGTTAAAACCTAACTGGAGTAAGAAATGTTGAAGCCCTTATCTCAATCCACTGGATTGAAAATACAACTTTTCTTTTCCCCAGGTCTTCTTACTTCCAACTTAGCTAGGTTCCCCAGCTAAGGTGGAATAGATGGCATCTGAGAGCCATAATTTCTTTGAAACCTATTGTAATCCTAGAGTAAAAAATGAGAGCCTATGAATACTTAACAGAATATTTCTGCACAGACTAAATATTAATAGAAGAGCCTAGTAAAAATGGACTCTTTCAAAGGAAATCCTTCATTCCTAACAACAATCCAGGCTCAGGAACAGTGACTCCTATTATGCAACATTCATCTGAAGAAATATAATGAAGGGGTAAAAAGTCTTAGACTACATCTAGTCTCAGCTTTACACATCCTGTCTGTGTCACTTGACCTCTCTATCTTCAGTTTTCTCACCAATAAAATGGATATAATAATAACAACTACTTGAAAGTTTCTATAGATTTAGTAGGACAATGCATATGAATCACTTAGCACACTACCTGGCACATAATAAATGTTCAATAAATAGGTGTTACTACTAAAACTGCTAATTCATAGTAAATAATTGGAATAGAGAATTGAGTTCCTGGATATAACTCTTTCTTTCAACACAAATACTACTCCCGATCTGCCTTTATGTTTTTTTAGGTTGAATGTTACATTATCATATGTGCTTATTGTATGATCTTTGTGACTGCTATATGGAAAATGAGCTGTAGGTTCACAGAGCTGAAAATGAGAGCCTAGCTATGAGACCAAATCCAAACTTCACAGAACAAATCCCTTTATTAAAAGGATTTGTACTATAAAATTTGAATTTAGTCAAAAGACTATACTCAAGGATCCAGAAGGTCACATGTGACGCTAAGACCACAGATTCCCCACCTCTGCTGGAATGGATTCGATTAGGAAGATGAAGAAATCCAAGGTAATTACTGGTTTTCTAGCATAGATAATTAAGGAGATGGTGATATTATTAATTGACATAAAAAAGAAACAAAAGCTATAGAGAGTGAGAATAGAAGCAAAATGATAGGAGTTGAGGACAATCTACCATGTGCCCAAGTGCCCCTACAGTCATTGCCCAGTATGCCAAATTGTAAGTCCTCATCATCTTCTAATCCTGACTAAGCCTTTTCTAGTCACATAAGTGATAAACTAGGTCAATGCATGACTACCATGTAAATATCATGCAACTGTTTGCTCCCTGGAGTGATGCACTGGCCTGATTACTGCATGCTACAGAAGGTGCAGAGCCCTTAGTCCTGGGTTTCTCAAGTTGCAGTGCAACTTATTGTATACAGAGCTACCAACTCAGGGCCCATATGTTTTTGTGGTACTATGGGGGACAAGCACTGCTATGTGAATGCTTCCTCTGCTTACTATACTGTGAGTAATTGTCTTACTCTGATACAGGGGTCGGATAACTTTTTCTGTAAAGGGCCAGATGGTAAATATTTTAGGTTTCATAAGCCAGCTGTAACAATGACTGAGTTCTGTCATTGTAGCATAAAAGCAGCCACAAACAATATGTAAACAAATGAGTGTGGATGTGTTACATTAAAATTGTATTATGGACACTGAACATTGCCTATCATATAATTTTCATGTGTCATGAAATATTCTTTTGTTTGTTTTAACCATTAAAACGTAAAAACAGTTCTTAACATACAAAAACAATTGATGGACTGGATTTTGCAAGAAGGCGTAGTTTGCCAACTCCTTCTCTAAAACACTGACTCAAGTTGTCTAATTTTGACACCTATGGCACTGTGGCAAGCCAACCTACTTGCTTGCTTAGTCGTCTTTTTTGGAGTTTTGTTATTCTTTGTTATTCTCTATAAGACTGAGATTCTTTCCTTACAATGGGATACATTTTGAACATGTTTAATTTGAGGTACCCATAGGATCGAGATGGAGGTACACATGCCTGCCCTTAGGAAAAAAGTTAGAGATAAACATATATATTTGAAAGACATTAGACTATAGGTGATAGTTTAAAAAGATGGCTAAATTTGCCCAAGGATAATATGAATAAAAAGAAAAGAAGAGAACCAGGGATGTGAGATCCTGGGAAACAAGTACATTTACAGTAGTGGTTTTCAACGGGGGGTGATTTTGCCTCCCAGGAGACATTTGGAAATGTCTGGAGACATTTTTGTTTATCACAACTGAAAGAGTGCTACTGGCATCTAGTGGGTAGAGGTTAGGAATGCTGCTAAACACCAGACAATGCATAGAACAGCCCCCCATAACAAAAAATTTCCAGCTCAAAATGCCAGTAGTGCAGAGGTTAAGGAATTCTAATTTAGAGGGGAGGAAGAGAACGATGAGAAAGAAAATAAGCCTCATGGAGCACACCCAATGCCCAGATCTTGGGCTCTAATACCATTCCTAATAAAAGGAAGCAGCAATCCTTAAAGAAGTGGCTTATTCTTGGACTGGGGCAGAAAATGGACAAATGAATCTGGATTGTCTTGTAGTGTTGCAAAGTAAAGAAATGCTAACACACATACATTGATGATGTCAAATGGACAAAGGAGCCAACTGAAAGAGCTCCCAGTGGTCAATACTGAAACAATTTGAGCAACAAAATAAATACATTATACTGGATTATAATCCAAAAAGAAAATAAATATCCATGAGTCCATACTGATATAAGTGAATGATTGAATAAATCAATAGGGGAGAAGAGCCAAATCTCCAGTGCAAAAGAATTCCAAATATTTTAGGTAGAGTCCACCCAAAAGGAAGTGGAGCAGCACTACTCACTCTTTACTGTGGTGTGGGCTATGCAGAGTGACATCTTTCCAAATAGAACAATATGCAAAAGGGAAAAAAGCACTACTTCAACCAGGTGATCAAGGTCAACATCAATTGTTATAAATCATGTTGATGCTAAGTACCCTTGATATAATACAAAGAGAATGACAATTTACCTCTGTAGTCTTCCTCTCAAAACCTAGAACCCCAGGCTATTCAGGAGGAAAACACCAGACAAATCTCAGTAGAGGGATATTCTACAAAATATCTGACCAATACTCCTCAACACTTTCAAGATCATCAAAAACAAGGAAAGGGCCAGGCCTGGTGGCTCACGCCTGTAATCCTAGGACTCTGGGAGGCTGAGGCTGGAGGATCGCTTGAGCCCAGGAGTTTGAGATCAGCCTGCGCAAGAGCTAGATCCTGTCTCTACTAAAAATAGAAAGAAATTAATTGGACAACTAAAAAAATATATAGAAAAAATTAGCCGGGCATGGTGGCACATGCCTGTAGTCCCAGCTACTCGGGAGGCTGAGGCAGGAGGATCGCTGGAGCCCAGGAGTCTGAGGTTGCTGTGAGCTAGGCTGACGCCACGGCACTCACTCTAGCCCGGGAAACAGAGTGAGACTCTGTCTCAAAAAAAAAAAAAAAAAAACCAAGGAAAGTCTGAGAGCCTGTCGCAGCCAAGAAGAACCTAAGGATATCTGATGATTAATTGTAATACAATATCCTAGATGGGATCCTGGAATAGAAAAAAGACATTTGGTAAAAACTAAGGAAATTTGAAAAAAATATGGATTTTAATTAGTTATAATGTACCAATATGATTTCATTAATTGTAACAAATACACCATATGGTTGTAAGATCTTAAAATAGGGAAAACTGGGTGTGGGGCATATGGGAACTCTCTGTACTATCTTCACAATTTTTCTATAATTCTAAAATAATAACAAAAAAGTTTATTAAAAAAAATAAGGCCCAGGAATGGCTAGAGATGGATAAATGTAGTAGCAATATAAGAAACAAGGAAGAAGAGGGTTTCAAGGATGAGCGAACTATGTGAACTGATAAAAAAAAAATAAGATAGGATTAAAAAGTATCTCATGAAGTTGGCTCTTGAGACTGTTGCCTAAATGATCAGTATACTATTCTTTCAAGTTTGATTTTAAGGAAAACGAAAGATACAAGGCCCATAATTAGAAGGTGAGATTTGTTGGAAGGCTAGATTTTCTCTTATTTTAAGGTCAGAGAATATACTTATTTCTACCTCCATATCATTTATTTATCTAAAGAAACCACCCTTCTAACCTCTGCCTCTTTATTTTCTACCATGTCTTTTAAGGCTCGATCCTAGCCCCGTCTCCTTTGATTAGCCCTTCTCCAGTTATTTCCATGCGCACCAAGTTTTCCCTCCCCTAATTTTGATTACACTTTGTCTTTGTCACACAATTCATCCCTTGTTATTCTCATGGGGATAAATCTCTTGAAAGGAGGGCCTCCAACACACACTTTTGCATCTCCTGCGGTACTTATCACAATGCTCTATATGTGACAGCTACCAGATGAGTACAAACATTCCTGCTAACTCTAGGAAGTTTGTGCTGATCCACCTCCCGGGATTTGCCTTAAGCTTCACCCTGCAACTGGGTCCTATATTCAGTTTGTCTTTATAGTGCTTTGTAAAAATCTTCCTCTGTCACTCTTTATAGTGTCTGCTATAGAATACATGTTTGTTGAGTGAATAAATGACTGCATTCTGTCATCCTCTCTGGACAAAAATCTTCTTGAGGGAAGATTTTGTTTTCCTGATATGTCTCCCTAGTACTCAATATAGAGATCTGTATACAATAGATTGAAAAACTACTATTGAACAATAACTAAATCACTGATAATAAACATGATACAACTTTTGTGTTTGTGCACTGATGTAGATGTTTCCCTAGCACCTAAAATGAATGTTTTTTTAATTATTGATATTATAAAAATTTTTAAACATTCATAGAAATAGAGAAAATAATATAATGAATCCCCATGTTTCTATGACCTGGCTTCAATAATTGCAAATAGTTTGCTAATCTTACTTCATCTATCCTCTATCCTCAGTATTTTTTTTCTATTTTTTTTTGAGGGGGCAGGGCGTTTTAAAGAAAATTCCATACATAATGTTATTTCAACTGGAAATATTTCAGTAAATATTTATAATAGATAGGGATTTTTTAAAACAAAGCACGATACTCTTACCATAGCTAAAAAAATAAAAAATAGATTATTAATATCATTTAATCTGTGTTCAAATTTCCCGGATTGCCTCAAAAATGTATTTTTAAAGTTATTTCAAGTCTATGTTAAAGTTATTCTGATTGGGTAACTTTGGTAGCTTAACAGCAAACACTTGTGGCTATCATAGCAGGGAGAGCGGAAAGTTCTGGCATCTACTATTACAGCACAAAACCTAACACGTGATAGTATGCTGTCTTCTGTTGTTCTCCAGCTGTATCGTAGATGTGTATCTTAGTTCTATAGCAAGATTGGAAGCTCTCTGGGGACAAGAACTCTGATTCTTACTCTCTGGATTCTCCACAGTGCCTGTCATAAAGCTGGACAAATGGTGTTTGGATTTCTTACCCATCTAGTATTTTTTAATTCTTTCTTAGAATTTCCATCTCTCTGCTTGCATTGCCCATCTGTTCTTGCATGTTGTCTACTTTTTCCATTAGAGTTCTTTATATATTAATCATAGTTGTTTTAAATTCACAATCTGATAATTCTTTTCTTTTTTTTTTTTTGAAACAGAGTCTCACTCTGTTGCTCAGGTTACAGTGCCGTGGCGTCAGCCTAGCTCACAGCAACCTCAAACTCCTGAGCTCAAGCGATCCTCCTGCCTCAGCCTCCTGAGTAGCTGGGACTATAGGCTTATGCCACCATGCCCGACTAATTTTTTCTATATAGATTTTTAGTTGTCCAAATAATTTCTATTTTTAGTAGAGACGGGGTCTCACTCTTGCTCAGGCTGGTCTCGAACTCCAGACCTTGAGCGATCCATCTGCCTCAGCCT
>CAUYSK010026539.1:0-10065 GCA_963575035.1 Avahi laniger | reverse complement strand
GTTTGTCCCTCGCTGCTTCTTTGCAGTTTCGCACAGCCGATCCTGTGGGAGAGCGCCTCACTCGCGTGTGGGTGTCCGTGTTCTTCACCTCCCACTGTGGGAGCAGAGAGCCAGGAGGTCTCCCCTAATCCGCCATTTTTTCTCCCCCTCAGGCCTGACTCTTAAATCCACCTTGAGTGACCCTCAAGTTCTCTTCACTGCTGCTGGTAGCACCCTGACCTGCGGACCACGTGTTCCGGACTGTGAAGCTGTAAAATAGAGGAGGCTCATCTAACCTGCACTGGCTTTGTACAAGTGAGAAGAAAATTTTTATTGTGTTAAAGATATTTAGATATCAAGTATACGTGAGCTTTTCCTGACTGATACATTATCCTTTCCATGTGTGAAGAAATTTATTTTCTTTTTGCTTAATTCTATTTTATTTCAGTTTTCAAAATAACTGGTCTCAACCTACTAAAGTAATTTAATGAACCCTAATGGGTCATGATCTGTAGTTTGAAAAACACTCTTTAGAGAATGATAGAGTTCAGATAAGGCAATGGGATGCTTGCCATTAAAACAGATGGGTTAAATAAGATCCTAAAGACTTTGGGGCTATGGTTTACATTAATCACAATTAGATGATTCCATTTTCTCCTTAGGTAGCTAAAACCTGACCCCAGTCACCTCACTGATTGGTGACAATGGAAACCTACTCTAGAGATTTGTCTCTTTAAAGGAGGCAAATACTATTTTAACAATATAAATATTAATGGTTCACTACCTAGAAAGACAAAGAAAATGAGATAACAATTTTAAAATAATCCTGTTTCTTTTCTTCTCGATCCGTGATGTCGCAGACTGCTTTAGCCTTTTCATTTTCATGCACTGTTTTCTTCAATCTGGTTCTCAACCTTTTACTTCATACCTGTGGCTTCCTGGAGCAGTCTGGCTGCGGCACATCCCCAGCTGTTATCTGTCCAGCTGCTCTTCCTCCTTGAGATTTGAAATCTTCTGAGATAAACTCAAAGCCAGTTAGGTATTGACCTTTCAATTAACTCAAATACTTGAGCTCTCTCTAAGAGAGGTTGTTTTTGATTATTTGTTTATTTTTAAGTAATATGTTGCTCAAGCAAGAGAGTATTGAGCTTAAAAAGAGACAGCAGATCTTTATCTCTTCTGAAAAATGCAGGAAGTCTGGATACCCTGGTGTATCTTAGGTTTAGGTCTATCTCAGCCCACCCTTCCATCTCTGGTCTTCAAATTATTTTAAACCCTTAGGAGACTTTTTATCTATCTTGTCTCTACTTGAACTGTCAGAAAGGCTTGATGACAAGGAACCAAGCAAGCTTTCTGCTGATAAGAACTTTTATTTAAAATTGTTTTCATTAAAACATCTTGATATTTGAATATAACATAGCAAGAGCAAATTTAAAACAGATTCAGATCTAGCTTCTTCACAGGTTAAAATCCTTTGTTACTTAGTATGGGGGAAAAATGATTAGTAAATGTTTCAGTAAATGTGCTCATGTTCTTACATGAAGATTCCACATTTTGTGGACATGTAGAGTAGGAATGGAAAAGTTCTTACAGTAAGACAAGTATATAAAATTCACTAAGTGCTAGATAATAACAAAAGGGTACACATAATATTAATGCTATATTCAAATATGCTGTTGCCATTTCCAACAAGGCAGAGTCTTCTAAGAGTAGAAGTGATACATTATGTCACACATTTAAAAATAGGGACCCAGTGAGAAATCACATCACAGTAAAATTTAAAGTGTCATTTTTAGTGGGTGTACTCTATTCATAATAAATGAATCCTAACTACTAGTTCTTACTTTGATTATGAAAAGTGATTATTATTTAAGGCCACTAACAGTTGACATGAACCAGAAACAAAGATAATAGGTGTCTGTATCATGATAGTTGCTGATGTTTGTGAAGAAGTAGAAAGCATCAGTTATAAAGAAGTAGGAATCATCTGAGGCACAAAACCATGGAAGTCTATGGTGTTTCCATTCAGAGAGCAAATGGAGGAAAGAACTAAAGGTTCTAGAATGACATGCCAAATGAATTGGGCATTTTTCTTTTTACTTAAATGGGAAACCATGAAAGAGGCTTTAATGCAGTGCAGAGGCCTGATTAATTTGAAATTTAAATAGCAAGCATCATTATCAGAGATGGATTTGGTGGCTGAAATGGAGGCAAGGAAGTCAGAGATCATAACAATCCAAACTAGGGCAGGGAAGTGTTATAGTTTGGAAACAATCCAAACTAGGGCAAGGAAGTCAGAGATCATAACAATCCAAACTAGGGCAGTGGATAGAAAGGATATGTAAGACAACGCAAATGCAGAATTACAGGGCTCAGGACCAACTGAATGCAAAAGTGAGGGAGAGAGAAGGGGAAGTCAAGAAATAAATATAGCTTTTCTTTCATTGTGACTAAACAGGTGATGATACAATTAAAAGAACATAATAAAGACTGGGTTTGGAAATAATGATAATGGGTTAAGGTTTTGAACCTGTTGGGTTAAATTTTCAAACAAAATAGATCCAATCCATTAATGGTCTTTGGAAACCAAGCCAAAAAGTTCAGCTTTGAAAAAGTAGTTAGACAAGAGCTATGGAAGAGTAAAATCATAGAATAAGAAAAATGGCACTGAAGTATAATTTATTGTACATTGTAACTTTTAAGAAAAACCCATCTTTGGGAAGCTAGTGATGTTGGCATGGTGACAGCAATAGAAAAATTTAGGAAGAGACGAGAGAGGGGAGACTTGAAATCAAGTCATGTAAGGTCCCCTAACCTATATGACAACTTTGCCTTAATAAGAAGGAGGTGCCTTCTCGGTATAAACTAAATCCCACAGGTGGAAAGCATGGCAAGTGGACCTAATGCAAATACTGTTGTGAAAATTATAAAAAGACACTTCCTTCTATGGAAGGGCTCCTGTGAGCCTTCATCTGCCCCCACCAAAAGGCAGCTTTTTTAACTCAGTTACAAAAGAAAAAAAAATATAAAAAGGCACCTGCATGTTGGGGCTCAATACTTAGCACGTAGTGCATGGCCTGAATTTCAGCTCCCATTCAGCTCCTTGACCTTGCTTCTGTTTGCTGCAGGGGTGTGTATTTGTTAGTGTTGGAAGTGTTGACTAGACTCGAGTAAAGGAAGACAGCCACGCTTTGTTTTACTTCAAGTATATCAAGGGCTTTTCTGTAGAAGAAAGGTTAGATTTTTCCTAATGGCTGTACAGGACAGAATTTTGAAATGGCAGGTAAATTCTTTAAGTAAATAAAACTGTTCAAAAGCATGACTGATTTTCTTGGGACACTGTGAATTCAGTTATAAGAAGTAATAAAATGGAGTCTGGATAACTAATTGATAAAGATTTTATAGAGGAATTCTTCAAAACACTTCTTTCAAGCCTGTGATTTTATGATACTTGCCAAATAAGTGTTACGGCCAGTAAACCCAGGATTACAAATAAGAGCCGACTGTGCAATGGAAGAGGCAGAACTTGACTTGGTTCTTGTAAAAGGAATATTCCTTCAAATACAAAGATTTGGGAAAAAAAAATAGAAGAGCCCCCAAACACTTAATTTTTAATATTTACGTATGTGTATAACATTTGCCCCAGTTGATTATGATTTTACTACAGGTACCAGATTAGTGTTAGCCTAAAAATTCTATTTGAGTCGATGGATCACCCTAGTCTAAATAGTTGTGGATAAAAACTTGGTCGGTCTTTGGCTAGATTATGTGCTTGCATTCCTCAGATTTTCTAACATGGATAATCAGATAGCTAATGTTGTTCTGTGTTTCTGAATTCAATTGCTTTGCTTTGACATACTTAACTAGGATATCATTTTTGTTTGAAAACAGAGGTCTTTAGTATGACCTTGTAAATAAGTGTACATGTATAAAATATCTACGTTTAGCCAAAGTAAGAAAGTAAGAATAATAAACATCAATATCTTGTTTTCACTTAATGTTAAGTTGGCCCATTTAAGGAAAATAAACATTTTTTAGTAAGAAAAAGTTTATAGAAAGTTTTTTTTCAAATACTTAAGCAATGGAGAATGCTGAAAGAAAATGGAAAAAAAGAAAAGAGCCCTCTAAGAAGGACAAGGATGTACCTGAGCCAGCAGGTTAGTTACACAGCTAATGCTGCTGCTGTCTTTTCAAAGGACAAATAGAAAGGGAGATACAGATCCTGTTTTCTGGTTGAGGAGGTTGCTGAGCATCTTGGAACACATTCTACCTTCCTACTCACAGCTTTCACTGGCGATTGGAAACTGATTCTAACCAATCAGAGTATCTAAGAGTTAATGTTTTTAGCAAAGTAGAACATTGGAGTCTTGCAATTATGTATATAAATACCTATTTCTGATGACAATTTCATCAGAACTATAAGAAAAAGAGGAAGATAAATAATGGAAAGATCAGTGGTACGGTAACCCAAGGAACTCAGTAAAACTCAAACATCATCATTGTTTTTTTTGAAAAAAGATTCTCATTTAATTTGTAGGAAATCCATTCATCAATATTCATTTATAGAATGCCTACCATGTGACAGGCACTTAAGATAAAGACAGTAGCAGCAGCAATAACAACAAAATAATGCCTTTTTTTCAACAGTTGTTGTTGGCTTGATCTAACAAGCTAACTAAAACAATATTTCAGATCAAGTAGTATCTATTAAGTGACTAGAAATGTATATCTTTGTGGTACACCGTTCTCAAATTTACGATATTACCAGTTACTTAATTGAAAGTACTATATGTCGGCATGCAGAAGAAAAATCTAAATGATATTTGTTCAGTCTTATGTGATAACCTTTCATAGTTTATTGCCATTTGGCACGAGTACAGTATAAAATCAGGTTTAATGTTATAAGAAATTATTGTAATAGTTACCTATTGCTGTGCAACAAATTACCAATTGAGGATGGGGTCTTGCTTGTCAGTTTCCAGAGCTGCTTGAAGTATCAAAATGGTGCTGGACTCTTTAAGTACTTACTGTGTCACACCTTTGCTACTTTCTACTTAAAGATGAGAAGAAAGCCTTCTGTCCACTCTGGCCAGGTTTTGTCCCTTGGGCCTTAGAGCAACATTTCATATGCCTGTGTCCAACAGGGATTATCTTGAGAACATCTTTTATTTTTTATTATGTGTATCACACTGTCACTAAACTTTTTCTTCTTACTTTTTTAAGTTGACATGTGATAATTGTACATATCTATGGGATACAGAGTATTTTGATACATGTTTTCAACATGTAATTATCAAATCAGGGTAATTAGCACATCCACCACTTCAAACATTTATTTTTTTGAGTTGTGAACATTCAAAATCTTCTCTTCTAGCTTTTTGAAAATATACGATAAATTATTGCTAACCATATTAGTGCTATAGAACACCAGAACTTATTCCTCCCATCCAGCTATAATTTTGTATCCTTTAACCAACTTCTCCCTGTCTTCCCTTCCTCTCTGTTCTTTTCAGTCTCAGCTACCCACAATTCTACTCTCTACGTCATGAGCTAATTTTTTTTTTTTTTTAGTTCTCACATATGAATGAGAATACGCAGTATTTATCTTTCTGTGCTGGACTTATTTCACGTAGCATACTGACCTCCAGGCTCATGCATGCTGGTGCAAATTTCAAGATTTCATTCTTTTTTATAGTGGAATAGTATTACATTGTGTATATATACCAAATTTCCTTTATCCATTCAGCTGTTGATGGACATTAGGTTGGTTCCCTATCTTGGCTATTGAAAATAGAGCTTCAATAAACATGGGAGTTCTGGTATCCCTTTGACATACTGATTTACTTTCCTTTGGATAAATACCCAGTAGCAGAAATGCTGGATCTTACGGTAGTTCTAATTTTAGTTTTTTGAGTAATCTCCACACTGTTTCCCATAATGGCTGTGCTAATTTACATTTCCATCAACAGTGTATAAAAGACAACATCTCTTTTATTTTCTGCTGACATCACAGGGTTTGATGGTTCATTTTATGTGTCAAGGTGGCGGGTCCACAAGGTGCCCAGGTGTTTGGTCAAACATTATCCTAGGTATTTCTGGAAGGGTTTTTTGAATGAAATTAACATTTAAATTCATGGACTTCAATTAAAGCAGATTTCCTCCACAATGTGGGTAGGCCTCATCCAGTCAGTTGAAAGCCTGGAGAGAACCAAAAGAATGGCTTTCACTTAATAAAAGAGAATTTTCCAGCTGGCCAGCCTTTGGACAGCATTGGCTCTCCTAAGTCACCAGCCTGCTAGCCTACCGTGCAGATTTTGGACTTTTCAGTCCCCATAGTTGTATGAGACAATTCCTTACAATAAATTCTTTCAATA
Source organism: Avahi laniger (assembly GCA_963575035.1). Taxonomy (NCBI): domain Eukaryota; kingdom Metazoa; phylum Chordata; class Mammalia; order Primates; family Indriidae; genus Avahi; species Avahi laniger. The sequence continues at coordinate 3,712 of CAUYSK010026539.1, read as the reverse complement.
TATATTTATATTTGTGTGTAAGTATATTTTATATCTATCATCTATAGATGCACATCCTATTGGTTCTATTTCTCTGGAGAAGCCTGAATACTATACAGGGGTGTACTTATTCCATAAGGGCAGGCAGAGCATATGGCAGGACACTACGCAATCCTCTCTTTCACCCTTATATTCGCCCCAGGGAATAAATCCTCTGCCTTCACTTTCAGTCTCTATCAAAACACCTCAAGCAATTTAACTATAAATTCCTCTAAAATATACATATGAGAATCCTAGGAGTACACATAACCTTGTTATATACATATTTTACATAAATCATTGTCCCCATTTCTGACTCCTTTTCAATGATAGATTCTTAGAAGTGGAAATCTTGGGTCAAAAGCTGAATTATTTAAAGTTCTTCATTCATATTGGCAAACCATTTTAAGTATATCATTACTGGGCTTTCATCAACAATCAATATTCATATCTGTACAGTGTACTATTATTCTAATTAGCATTTCTTTACTGGCCAAGTGGAATACATTTTTATAAGTTTATTAGCCATTTTTACTTCCATTTTGTCTTTTCATGCTTTTGTACTCATTATTTTTATGGAGGGGTGGGTAGGGTTTAAAAACATTAACTCTTTATCTTTTATATAATTTCAAAATATTTTTCTTTTTGTGGCTTGCCTTTACATGTTTTAGTTATTTTTTTCTTTTTATAAAATAATTAAATATTTATTGTAGAAAATTTGAAGAAAATAGCACATCACATACAAGGAAATAAAAATTACCCAAATCTCCCAAGGATGGTTATTGTCAACATTTTACTACAAATTCCTCCAGTCTTTTGTTATGGTTTTATATAAATATAAACATATAAACATTTTTGTTTAAGAAAAATAGAGTGATAATGCACATTCTATTTATAACTAATTTTTTTCTTTTTACTGAGTGAGAGATAATGAAAATACTACCATGTTATTAAATATTCTTTTACAGCATGATTTTACTTAACCTATCTCCTATTGGATATTTTTGGCTGTTGACAATTTTTACCACAGTAAATAGAGATAAGCATCCTGGTAAATAAATGCAATTACAATTTCATGTGAAAAGGAGACATATTTTAAAGCTTCTCATACATATAACCAATACGCTCTCCAAAACAATTTACTACCCTACAGTAGTTTAAGAAGATGCTCAGGCCAGGTGCAGTGGCTGATGCCTGTAATCCTAGCACTCTGGGAGGCTGAGGTGGGTGGATTGCTTGAAGTCAGGAGTTAGAGACCAGCCTGAGCAAGAGTAAGATCTGACTCTACTAAAAATGAAAAATTAGTCCTGTGTGGTGGTGCACACCTGCAGTCCCAGCTACTTGGGAGTCTGAGGCAGAAGAATTGCTTGAGCCCAGGAGTTTGAGGTTGCTGTGAGCTAGGCAGACGCCATGGCACTCTAGCCCAGGTGACAGAGCGAGACTATCTCAAAAAAAAAAAAAAAAAAAAAAAGAAGATGCTCATTTCTCTATACTTTCAGCAATACCTGATATTATTAAAAACCACACCACCAGAAAATAACTTGACCAATATGTAGGTTAGAACAGCATCTCTTATGTTTTACCTTTCCCCCGACATTCATTCTTCTATTCATTCAACTAATAATTATTGAGTACCACTATGGACCAAATACAATGTTGAGTTCCCAGAAAACAGTAATAACTCTTCCCCTTCCTGAATCATTATCTCCATTTCCTGGGTCAAAGAAATTCTTGACATGGGCTTTTCCTCTCAAGTATCCAAGTATCTCAGGAATATATTGTATTTCTCCTTTTTCTCAACTATAATATAGCTACTGAGGACACATTAACCAGTTTCTCCTCTAATATCACTGCTACTCTAAAGGGTAGTTCTATTGAGTAACCTTTTTTTCTGATACATTTATGATTTTTGTTGAGATCAGTGTAATGCCGAGAGTATGGCTGAACAATGAGCCTGTGGGAGAAATTGTAAGATAAAATTTAAGAGTAGTCTGGTATTATAGAAAGAGGGTGGATTTTGAGTCAAAAGACCTTAGTTCTCACACTTGCTGTGTAACCTTGGGCAAATTGCTTAGTTGCCTCTTTTGTAAAGTGTGATTTATAACACATTTCACAGAATAAAAAGTTCTAAGAGTATCAGCCCCCGGGTAGAGCTAAAGATTTTTGGCTCATTTCAGCCAAAATTTGTTTGCTATTTTGTCTATTCTCCTTTCAACAGCCTTTTCTCTAGTTTTGTTACCCTGTCTTCTGAAGCATCCTTAGCCTTTCCTACTGTCCTGGAAAATCTCAATTTAGGATTACCAGCCTGTGCTTTCGTCCCTACATGCTACCTTATGTTATGAACCTTTCTTCACCCTGCTTTTGCACAGAGTCTTGCTCTGACTGGACCCTGTTTTCCATAGTGATATCTAGTTTTCAGGCAAATTGTGAGCCCCAAAAGGGCAGAAAACATGTCCTGTATTTAATGTCTTTGCATCCTTGGTGTATACCTAGCACTATGTCTGGCACACTGTAGGTCCTTGGTGCACGACGATTCATTTGAACTTGGATATTAGGCTCTCATGTGTTAAATCTCAAGTGCTTTTTCTTCCTCATTTTGATGTCGTTTTTAAATTTCTTTACCTGAACATATCCTACACACCTTAAGACTGAATTCAAATGTCACTGCTCCTGGGAGATCTCTACAGGTCCCTGATGGAATAAATCACTCATTTCTCAATATTCTCCAAGCACTTTGTCTATTTACTCTTATCGTCCGTCATCTTCTTTGGTAGACTCTGATCTCTTATTTATCTTTGGTTTCCTAACGCCCAACATGCTGAAGAAAGTGTTCAATAATCATTTGTATGGACCGGGCGTGGTGGCTCACGCCTGTAATCCTAGCACTCTGGGAGGCCAAGGCGGGCAGATTGTTTGAGCTCAGGAGTTCGAGACCAGCCTGAGAAAGAGTGAGATTCCGTCTCTACCAAAAATAGAAAGAAATTAATTGGACAGCTAAAAATATATAGAAAAAATTAGCCGGGCATGGTGGCGCATGTCTGTAGTCCTAGCTACTTGGGAGGCTGAGGCAGTAAGATTGCTTGAGCCCAGGAGTCTGAGGTTGCTGTGAGCTAAGCTAACGCCATGGCACTCACTCTAGCCAGGGCAACAAAGTGAGACTCTGTCTCAAAAAAAAAAAAAAAAAAAAAAATAATAATAATCATTTGTCTGAATTATAAGGAGGGAGGCTAGGCTTAATTGTTCATGACCTTAAATTTCAGTCCCTTTAAAAGGGGAAGCCAGTTTAAAATGAACTTAGCGGACAATAAGTGAAAAGAAGCAGTGTGTAATAATTGGGGAGTGGGGGGGATACAGAAATAGGTTTTGATTGGTGGTTTCATAGTTTATAGATGTATAGGAGCCACCTTTCCCCCTGCCCTGGCTGCCTCTAATCTCTGCGCGGTGCCAGCAGGACACCCACTAGAGGTGGCAACACGTTGCATGGAACGTATCACATCAAGATAATGCTCAGCCCTTACTGATATACTGCTTTCTACTGACGATGGAATTCCCTGGGCCACGGCAGACTCACAGGCAGATATTTATACCTCTAAAACACACTTGGAGACCTCTGCCTAAGAACGGCCCTGCTGAGACAAATCCATGGGCATTACTTATGTAACTCATTAAAGGAAATATGTGGGTAACCAGAGCT
>CAUYSK010026536.1:0-28932 GCA_963575035.1 Avahi laniger | reverse complement strand
ACAAACAACTCCATCAAAAAGTGGGCAAAAGACATGAATATAGGTTTTTTTGAAAGAAGATAGACAAATGGCCAAGAAACATATGAAACAATACTCAACATCACTAATCATCAGGGAAATGCAAATTAAAACCACAATGAGATACCAGCTTACCCCTATCAGAATGGCCATTATTAAAAATTCAAAAAACAATAGATGCTGCTGTGGATGCAGAGAGAAAGGAATGCTTATATACTGTTAGTGGGACTGCAAATTAGTACAACCTCTATGGAAAACAGTATAGAGATTCCTCAAAGAAATAAATGTAGACCTACCATTCAATCTAGCAAACCCACTGCTGGGTATCTACTCAAAGGAAAAGAAGTCATTTTATCAAAAAGACATCTTCGCTCGAATGTTTATAGCAGAACAATTCACAATTGTATAGATGTGGAGTCAACCTAAGTGCCCATCAATTGATGAGTGGATAAAGAAAATTGATGCCCATCAATGCCCATCAATTGATGAGTGTATATATATATATGTATATATACATATATATGTGTATATATATACACATACATATATGTGTATATATATATATATACACACACTATGAAGTAGTACTCAGCCATAAAAAGGAATGAAATAATGTCATTTGCAGCAACTTGGATGGAAGTGGTGAACATCGCCCTAAGTGAAACATCTCAGAAACGGAAAAACAAACACCACATGTTCTCACTAACAAGTGGGAGCTGAGCAATGGGTACTATGGTCATAAAGTGGTGGAAAGGACATTGAAAACTAAGAGGGGGAGAGAGTGGAAGGGGGGTGAGGGATAAAAACTTACTTCTTGGGTACAGTATATACTATTCTGGCGACAGGTATGCTAAAAGCCCTGAATTCAGCATTATACAATTCATCCATGTAACAAGAACACTTATACCCACTAATATTTTGAAATAAAAACTATTAAAAAAAAAGAAATTAATTTCTTCACAGTTCTGGGGGCTAGAAGCTTGAGACCAAGGTGCTGACAGGATTGGATTCTTCTGAGACTTTCTCCTTGGCTTGTGAATGGACATCTTCTCCTCCCTGTATCTTCATATGATTGTCTCTCTGTCTGTGTCTGCTATGGTCTGAATGCTTGTGTCTCCCTAAATTTCATATGTTGAAATCCTAACTCCTGATGTGATGGTATTAGGAGATGGGGCCTTTGGGAGGTGATATGGTCATGAGGGTGGAGCCTTCATCAATGAGATTAGCGCCCCTACAAAGAGGCCCCATAGAGCTTCCTTGTTTCTTCTACCACGTGAGGATACAGTGAGAAGGTGCTGTTCATGAGGAAAGGGCCCTCACCAGACACTGAATCTGCTGAAGCCCTGATCTTGGACTTCCCACCCTCCATCACTGTAAGAAACAAACGTTTGTTGTGTCTAAACCTCTTAGTTTATGATATTTTGTTATAGCAGCCTGAATCATTTTTCTTATAAGGACACTTGTCATATTGGATTAGGGCCCACCCATATGACCTAATTTTAACTTAATTACCTCTTTAAAAACCTTATCTCCAAATAATGCCATTCTGAGGTACTGGGGGTCATGACGCTAACACATGAATTTCTGGGAGTGATACAATTCAACCCACAACAATCTCATTTACAGAAAAGATAACATAGACTCTGAGAGGCCAAGTAGTCTGACTAAGATCACACAGTAATCTGAATGCCTTGTTTCAAAACCTATGTTGCTCCATGTATCAACAGTTCATTCTTTTTTATTTTTCGGTAGTATTCCATTGAATATCTATATCAGTTTTCTTATACATTTTTTAATCGATGGCCATTTGTATTGTTTCAAGGCCATTATGAATAAAGCCACTATGAATATTATTATGCAAGTCTCTTTATGGATAGAACTCTAATTTCTCTTGGCTAAATATCTAGGAGTGTAACTGCTGAGTAACAGGTAGATGAAACATTTGACTTTGTAAGAAACTGTTAAACTATTTTCCAAAGTGTTTATTCTATTTTCACTCCCACCAGCAATGCACAAAAGTTCTGGTTGTTCCGTATCTTCATCAACATTGGGTTGTTTATCTCTTTGTTTTTAAGTTGTAGGAGTTTGTTTTTTTTTTTTTTTACGTAATCCCTTGTTGAGGAGATTGTCTTCTGGTATGACGATGTGACAAGCTCCACAGAACTGCTCCCCGGTGAAATTGATGAAAATTATTTTTAAAAGGACTCAAACATTTAAAGGCTCTGGAAATGGACCTAAAGGTATACAGCAAATGAAGAAATACCCATTGAAGGAAATATACAAATATTGGTAAGAAAAATGATAATCTATGATATTTGAACCACTACTTCTTTGTGGAAACTGACAAGCTGATTCTAAAATTCACAAGGATTTCTAAAGGACCCAGAATAGTCACAACAATCTTGAGAAAGAAAAATAAAGTAGGACTCATACTTCTCAATTACAAAACATATTATAAAGCAACAGTAAACAAATATTGTGGTACTGGCACAAGATAGACATATAATCAATGGAATAGAATTGAGAGTCCAGAAATAAAACCATCTGCCTGTGGTCAACTGATTTTTTGATGAGGGTGCCAGGCTATTCAATGGCGAGAATAGTCTTTTCAATAAATGATGCTGCGATAACTGGATAGCCACATGCAAAAGAATGAAGGTAGACCCTTACCTCATACTATATCCAAAAATTAACTCACAATGAATCAAAGACTCATATATAAGACTTAAAACTATAAAACTCTAAGATAAAAATTGTGGAGATAAATTTTCAAGGATTTGACAAACTATTCTTAGATAGCAATAACAGAAAAAAATAGATAATTTGAACACCATGAAAATTAAGAATTCGTCAGCTTCAAATGGCGCCATCCATCAAGAAAGTGAAAAGGAAGCCCACAGAAGGGGAGAAAATATTTACAAAAAATATTCTGTAAATGGACTTATACAAAGAATTTTTACAATTCAATAATAATATAGCAAATATCCCCTTTCAAAAAGGTTCTGAATAGACATTTCTCTAAGGAAGACATACAAATGACCAATAAACACGTGAAAAGTTTCTCAACATCATTAATCAGTGGTGAAATACAAATCAAAACTACAGTGAGATAAAATGGCAAGAATCAAGAAATCAGATAATAGCAAGTGTGGGTGAAGAGGTGAAGAAATTGAAACCCTCATACACTGCTGGGGAGAATATGAAATGGTACAACACTTTGGAAAATAGCCTGGCAGTGCTCAAATGATTAAACATAGTTACCACATGACCTAGGAATTCCACTCTTAAACATGTACCCAAAAGAAATGAAAACATATGCTCACACAAAAACTTGTACACAAATGTACAACTATTCTGAATAATGTAAGTAATGAACAGCATTACTATAATAGCCGAAAGGTGGAAACAACCAAGATGTCCATCAACCAACATTTATTTTATCTATATAAAAATAAACAAATAAAAGGTGGTGTATCCATACAGTGGGGTTACCATAGGCTTCACCAGTCTGTCAAAATAGTTGATGGCCCCTCAAAATTTCCAAAGGATAAGAGCTCCTTGCCTCTCTCTCCTTTCTCCTTTCTTTTCCCTTTTCTCTTCTCTACCTCCTTTCTCACCTTCTATATAGCAGGGCAATTGCAAGACAGAAACACCCACTGATACTAATAGCAACCCGTCTTCACAGCACATTTTTGGCGTGTTCATTTAAAAACTTACAAACCTATGGAGAGGAATAGGGAAAGACAAAGGAGATGGCCTCATTCTTATTTTCTAGTGAGGAAGCAATCCCTCCTGTGGTTTATTTTATTCCAATTCCCTCCAGAAAGGGCTTGGGGCAAATAGAAACATTTCAACATATGCAAACCTACGTCGTAGGCATCAAACAGCAGGACAGAGAAGGGGAGCGATCCTGGGGCGCTTGCACAGACCTCGCTCAGCTGTTGAAACCAGCATTAGCATTTGGCTCTAATCCAAAAAGCTCCTTCATCACCTTCAGAGCATATCTCAGAATCTAATAATAATTTAAGTGAGTATTTTTGTCAAACTTAAAAAGCTCGGCATGTTCCATCCTTTAATAATCTTTTCTCAGAAAGGTAAGCTGCTTAATAAATCTCAGTGGTAATGGATGGAGTCAATCAAGAGGAAGAAGGTTTATTTAATAGTCATTTGACTTAATTAGTCTTCAAAATATTTTCCTGGAGAAGAATTGGACAATTCAAGTCTCTTTTCCCATCAACATTGTAAAGGTTTCGGTGTTCAGGTAGTAGTGGGGTTATCATAGGCTGCTTCTAGCTTCCAACTCCTTTATATAGTTTGGCCTTTTGAATGTTGGTCAGAAACAATATGGTACAACTTAGATGTATTCAGAAGTCATTAGGAATGAAAATTCCATTGGGATCCCAAAATATGTGCTGATTCTATAGCAGACATAATTGGTTGCCCTCAATATCCATTTTCCTTCATTAGTGTAGAATCACCAAGATTAGCTGGGCACATGACTACTCAGCTAAGGACATTTCCAGCCTCTTCTGCAGCACACTATGGCCATGTAACTAGGTCTTAGCCAATGAGATGTGAGCAGAAGTGATATGTGTACCTTCTAGGTCATTTCTTTAGGAAAAGGATATTCACTATGACCTTTCTTCCCTTGCCACTAGCTGGAAGGAAGAAGCTACAGCAGGAGGTGGGGTAGCCATCTTAGATTAGGAGGTGGCGTCACGTGCTGAAAATGGCAGAGCAACACGAAGGAGGAAACCTGGCTCTCCTGCAAGATGTAGGAAGCCTGAATCTCCAACATCATGGAACTCCCATACCAGGCCAGAACCATCTATCCATAATCTCATAAGAGAGATAAGCTTTGTTAAAGACACCATTATTTTTGCCTTAGGTCCAGTAGCTAAATCTGGATCCTAACCTATATTGATCTCAGCCACATTTATTCCTACTCCTAGTTACTCTTACCCTCTTCTAGGCTCCATTTCATCTGGCTGGTCAACTCGGACATTTTGCTGTCATGATCCATTGCCAAAACTCCCTCTTCCTCCTCCTCACTCACCCCTCCTGAAGCTTCTGTCCTTCCCCATCCTTTCTCTCCTCCCCATCTCATTCTCAGTTCTCCACCATGGCTTGCCTCTACTTGCCTCTAGGCAATCTGTGATCTCCAGCTTCTGAAAAGAATCCATAGAAATAAAACAACAAAAGCTGACAATGTTTACTTAGCACTTATCATGTGCCAATTTCTGTTCTAAACTAATTACATATTAATGTAATGTCTAAACTAATTACATCTCATTTTAACCTTTCAACGACCCTTGGAGGAAAATAGTTTTATTCCCTTCGTTTTGAAGATACAAAAATCTGAGGCACAGAGAGATGAGGGGATGTTCTTCCCACTAATTCTGATGGGGATCCTGACTCCAGAAATCCTGGACAGAGATAAGGAAGGACAAGAAGTCCTTGAGGTCACTGAAGAATATGAGGGCCAGGCTATCTAAGATCAAGAGGGCCCCGGAACAGCTGATGGCTCTTCCTTGACGGCCCTGGAAGCCCACCTGAGGAGGGCAGCCTCTTCCTGTGCGTGTCCCTCCGGGCCAGCAGCAGATGTAAGGATGCAGAGCCCTGGTGAGGAAAGCCCTTCTTGTTGCTCTGGGCTGTTGAGCTTTTAAGTTGAAAGGATTCCCCACATAGACTGTCCCAAACATGGAATTCCATTTATTCCCCATTCCTTACTCTTATCATTAACTCCGCAGCTCCTCCTGGCTAGACCTCATTTGGTCATTGACCAAATCACAGTCCCACTCTCCAAGCACCATTCAGTCCTCAGCCAGAGTTGCTGAGTGGCTCTTACATGAGCAGAGGGGCAGTCCAGCCAATGATCCGTCAACCCTAATCCAGAGTGAGCACTCAGAGCCTAGCTTGTTCTGGTGCTAGCAATGGCTCTGGGTGGTACCCTAACTGGGCGATGGAGACAGGCTGAGCAGCTTTGAGGGCCTCGTCCTGCTTGGCTGGTTCTCAGGAGACTGTTTAACTGTTGTTGGGGTTCTTTTGTCAGTTACTCACTGCCATGTACTCCTCTCTCTCCCCTGCTCCCAAAGACACATAATTCCATGATTGTATGAAACGGTGTTCTACCAGTGGCCCCATCAGAATCCCCCAATTCCTGCCCTTAGACTCTCACTATTTTATCTATTTTTTTTTTGGTCAAGTTTTGTGTTTAATTAGAACCACATAATAGCAGAGAGCAGCTTACCAAGCCAGACCCCCAGAGACTCCTACAAGGAGGAACTGGGCCTCTCCTCTCAGCTTGGGGACAGCTGACCAGCTGAAGACATTCAGTATGGCCACAAAGAAGTCAATCTGAAGTTAGAGAGGCCTATTTGAAATGGGAGATTCTCCCTCTCTCACCCTTCCTTTTTCCACCTATCATGTCTCTCTCTGTTCCTTGCTCCCTTTCCTCAGCTTCATCAAGGGTGGAGCGTGAGCGCATGTTAATTGAGTTGTAATTTCTCCTCCTGTAAAAGTGGGTAGTTGTTTATTCACTGAAGAGTCTAGTGCTCTCAAAGCAGGGATGCCACAGATAGTTCTTCCTTCTGTAAACTGACTATAGTCAGTGCTCTGTTAGTCGTACCATTGTTATTCTGCCAGATGGATGAAAGGGCTGCAGTGGTTGTGGTTGATTGATATTCAGCATCTACTCCACCTTCCCAAGTATGGTTTCTTGCATGCTTTACAGAGGCCGGTAAACCAAACTCTGTGTTTCTCAGACTCCCTTGCAGCTAGTGTTCTAGATGAGAATTAGGTTCTGCCAATTACATGCCCCTGATGCAAGCGAGACAAAGGCCCTCCTCCTGCACTTTTGGACCGAGTGTCTATTGGATAAGCAAGCAGCTCAGCTTGTCCTACCTCAGGGTCTTGCCCAGAGCCAGCCCTGGAACCAGCAGCAAGCATGGCCATGCAGACATTGTGTTTTTCAATAGCAGTTTTCCATTGCTCTGTCACCAGCCTCACAGGTGTGAGGAGGCAATGGCTCTGGTGGTGGTGATGACAGATTCCTGATCCCTGAATCTAGCCACAGCCATGGTCACATGGATTTTTTAATTCCTCAGCTTCAGATTTACCCACGTAGGTGGCAGCTCCCCTGTTGGGCCCATTCTGGGAACCATTCCAGGAGGCACAGTCTAGAGACTTCTGCTTCCACCCTGCCAACAATTTTTCGGGCATCTAATTCCTGATATTAAAGAGTACTTTTTGTTTAAAATGGATATAATAACATCTGTTTCCAGCAACTGAACTCTTTTGAAATAGGGGCTTTGGAAAAAAAAAAAGAGCTGAGAGCCATGGAGAAAAATTCCAGCATTTGGCAGTTATAATACTCTTCTTGCTGTAATGCCCATGAAAATCTAGAAAGACATTTTTTATGCCTATGTTTATTCCAATTTGGTCAGAGAGCTTAGATTCACAGATTGCCCTAGGAAAATTTCATTCATTCAGCCATTCAGCAAAGTTTTATTTTGTGCCGGGAACTATACCAGGCACTGAGGTCAAATGAAGAATAAACCACAATCCTTGCTTTCCAGGTGCTTGGGGCAAACAGCCAAAGTAAAATTAAAGGTAGCTTGGAAGAAGCAATTTAATCAAAGTTTGGGAATAAGACCAAGCTTAGATTAAATTGTGATTGATGACAGCTAAAATTGCCCAATTCTGAATGGTCGTTCCCCCCAAATCCTTTTTGGAACTGACACAAGTCAGTAGATAAACGTCCTTGCCTATGCGTTTTATTGAAAAGCTTGCTTCACGGGCAACTTATCCAAATGGAGTGTTTGTTTCATAGGTGTTAGCAAAGAATTATGTTTTTCATTTTTAAAATGTCTAGAAATTTTATCATTCTAAACTAGATCTTGGGTACAACATATATACTGTAGTTTGAAATGTGATATCAAGACATCACCACCAGCTGGGTGCAAAGCATTCCAATTCAGGGAAACATACAGCATCCTAAATGCTGAATTTGTAAAACTAAACTGTTAAAGAGACAACAATAGAGTGCCATTGGCTATTGCTGTATCTATGTACAAAGGTTTTTGATAATATTGGCCAATTAAATCAACTGTTTATTTTAACATATACAAAACAGAACTCTTCTTCATTTTCTTCCACAAAACTTGCTCCTATGAGAGCAGGGACCTTTTCTATTTCGTTCACTGCTGAATCTGCAGCAACTAAAATAGACCCTAGCACATAGCTGGGCTCTATGAATATTGTTTGAATGTTGAATTCATTTTTTAAAAGATCCTTCTGCCTATTGCATGAAGAATAAGGTTTGGAACACAAGATGGCAAGCAAGGTGGCTGCAGTAATCCAGGTGAGAGATGTGGCAGCTTGGATTAGGGCTGTTGGTGGAGGCGATGAGTAGTCTGATTTGGGATCTCTTTAGAATGGAAACCGATAAGGACTTGCCAATGGATTGGCTGTGGAGCGAGAAAAGAAAGGAGTCAAGAATGACTCTTAAATCTGTTGCCAGAGCAATTGGAGGAATCGTGGGCCACCGATGGGAACTCCAGGCCTCGGGACAGCCCAGGTGGCAGCCTAGGCAGGCGTGTGCTTGGCCTGCTTAAGGGAGAGAAGGGAGGCCAGTGAGCGATCAAAGGTAGGCGCTGAGGTCAGAGAGGCGGTTGGCATCAGATTCTGGGGATCTTGTCAGGCGAGGTGAAGACTTTAGACGTGGTTCTGAGTGATGGGAAGCTCTTGGAGGCCTTTGTACAGTGTGCTAACCTGATCTCATTTGCATTTTATAAAGATCATTCAGGCTGCTGGTGTGGAGAATCAACCAGAGAAAGCAAGAAACAGAAACCTGGAGACCGGCTAGAGCTATCCACAGTAGGAGACCAGGTGAGAGACAGTGGTGGCTTGATGGTGGCTTGAACCAGGTTAGCAGCTGGGGAGGGGATGAGACAAATCGGATCATGTTTCCTTCCCCAACACGCCACGCTCATTCCCTCCTCCTGGACTTTGCCGTGGTTGTCCCTACTGCCTAGGCGGCACTTCATTCACGGTGTCACTTCATGCAGGTCTCTGGCCAAATATTAGGGAACTTTCCATTGACATACAACTTGTGGTCAGAGTACTAGTAGGTTGATGCTTATGTATACAAGTAATCCCTTGCATCTAGATGCAGGTCTAAATGAAAAAAATTATTTATTTTGTTTAGAGAATTTACGACTGATTCATCTTTGAAACCATAGCACATATCCTCATATGGATATATGCTATGGTTTTTTTACATGAATGCTTGGGCTGGGCAAATACATGCTCCTGTATTATTTTTAAATGCGGTCTTTCTTTTCCCAGTTTCCTTCTTTATGATCAGCCCTAGCCCCATTCTCTACCCACCTTAATGCCTTTAACACAAAGTATATTTTCGCATATTTTTCTCTTTGTTAATGTAATTCAGTGTAGAATATATACTTATACACCTACTGGGGTAGGTGCTGCTCATTGTTTTATGAATGTGGGATCATTTATACACGTTTTTTCTCATCTTACTCTTCTCACTCAACACCACCTCATAGACATTCCTCCCCGCTAAATGGTACAGCTCTGATTTTTCATGTTCGTCAGTTATGTAGTATTCCACGGTGCGGATGTGTAGTAAGGTATTCGGCTATTCCCTCTCAGAAGACATCCCCCTGTTCCCTGGCTTTTGCTCCTTTGAACTATGCCATAACACTCATCCTTGAAATGTCCGGTTTCAGAGCAGGAGGTGAAGTTGGATGTTCTTTAATTCAATCCCACAGTTTCATAGTTAAGACAAACGAGGATGAGAAGGGTAAAGGAATGTGCCCAAGGTCACACAACCACAGCGTTTCATCTAGTGCTTTCTAAAAATTTGAAGAGGTATTATATTATATGCTACTCACAAGCAGGGCAAGTATCATCATGTCGACCTTAAAGGTGGAGAAACTGAAGCCAAAGAGACTAATTGCTTTAATTTTATAGCCAGTGAGGGTGAAAGCCAGGGCTGGAAGCCAGGACTTCTGATTTCTGAGTCTCAATGCTTCTTCCTCTCCAAGGCTTACTGGCACCATTAACACAGGTCTTTTGTTAATATGTTGTGGACATTAACTGTACACCTTGCCTGGAAAAAAACAAGTTTTATTAAAAGAATGACACAATTCATATTTGCCCATAATTCACAATATACTTTCATTACCTATCGAGATTCATCATTGAGGTTGTTAAAAACAGTCTTTGGAATCAGATTTAACTTTGAGAGCTGGCTCCACCACTAACTCTGTGGCCTTCAGCAGATTACTCAGCATCCCTAAAACCCCGTTTCCTCATCTGTGGGCACTGCCCCTGCCTTATCATGTATTGTTAGGAGTAGATGCCATAGGTGTGAGAACAGATGGGACAGTGCCTGGCACATCATAAGCTCTCAGTAAGATTAGTTATTATTTTGGATGTTGGTACCCTTTGGTCCCACCCAACTGAACTGGAAGATATCTTTGACATCTTTCTTTCTTCACTATCCCTTGGGATAAGAAAAGCATTTCTCATCTACAGGTATTATTATGCCTCCCCTGAGGAATGGTCAGATCCAGATGTTTTCATCTCTGGTTATTTATACATAGAATGTAGGTCTGCAGGGGCCTCGGAAGGTGGATGCTACCCCAGGGAAGAGGCTAAGTCACCATTTCAGACCAAATGCAGTTAGATATCCTTGCTGATTACCTTGTTGATTTTCATAGGTGTAGGGTAAGAGGGAAGAAGACCCTGCAAGAGTTTTCTCTTTTTGCATTGTACATTCACATAAAGTGGAAGGGAATCTGTCCCTAACAGGGGCAGAGTAGGAACATCTGACCTTCCTGAGCATGCTCGCCTGTGTGAGACGTGGAGAGAGCAGACGTTTTTCAGCAACGCAAGAGCATAACTGTCAATGGATGTGTTATAGCTATTTTAGTGCCTTCTCCCCTCCTGGAGAAAAGCCATTTTCAAACCGGGTGCTTGCAGTGCATCAAGTGATGAAATACAGATAACAAATTGTGCATTTGTTTGGCTTCATGCTTATTACACCCCCAGTTCTGGAAAGTATTGCACTTAGCCCCTTAATAATCCCTCTCCTGAGATCAATTACCAGGATTTATCTGGTTCCTCGAGCATAAAAGTGTTTTATTGTTTTTACTTGTGCTCCAAGAGAAGCATGAGGGGGTAGGCCAGGTTTAAAGGGACTGTCCCAGACAAGAACATGAAGCTCTGCTTTGCTGTCTCCCACGTCCTTGTGAACAGGAACGGAGGGAACATTTGGAAGCGCCTCCCCTGAGGAATGGCCAGATCCAGATGTTCTCATCTCTGGTTATTTGCGCACAGAATGTAGGTCTGCAGGGGCCTGGGAAGGTGGGTGCTACTCCAGGGGAGAGGCTGGAAAGCAGAGCTAAGTTACCATTTCAGACCAAATCGTTTTTCCTCTAGAGTTTCACTGTAATCCAAACCAGTTGAGCATTTGAGAAGTAGGTACCATGAAAAGGGGTAATGGAATTAGCTTTCATGTTTTTCCAGGACTCTAAACCATATTTCCTGTCACAACTGTACATTATTAATACAAGGCATCTGTTAGCGCAGAACTGCCTGAAAATGTGCACCCAAAACCTTGCATCTGGTTTCGATAATTTATTTCTGACATTTGTGGTTGGTGGTGGTGGGGAGGGGGAGGATGGGAAAAAGGGGGGAATTAAACCAAGATGTTGCCTTTAACCCATCAGAAGCTCCTAGTTGGAGCCGAAAGCCGGAGTTCTTAACGTGGTTTCTGCATTAGGTAATATAATTGTATTAATTTAGCAGCAAATAGCATGACTCCAGGCCTGGTGGGTGTGGGTGCCCGCTCGCTTTTATCCTGCCTTCTCTGGCTGCAGCAATTAGCTTCCTCTTGCGAAGGGGATTAGCAGGACCACCCCCCAGCGGCGGGGGTTGGGGGGAGCTCTCTCAGAGCTGTCAGGTGTCATTCGGCTTACCGGGGCCCCCTCCTCCTCCCCGCCCCTGCAATTAATTCCCCCTCGGGCTCTGCCAGCCCCTCGCCCGCGCGCAGACAAAGACGCCTGTTCCCGAGGTGTCCGACCTCCCGCCCCTGGGCAGGCCCAGCCCGGGTTCCTCCAGCAGGAATCGCCCCAGGCGCTGGGAGCCAGGCCGGCCAGGTCGGGGACTCGCCCCAGACATTCCGTGATCGGATTTCAGCTCGACTGACGTGGGGACTGGGAAGAAAGAACGCGCGACTTCCGCGGAGCGGAGCCGCGCCGGGGCCCCGGGGAGACGGCGGGCTGGCCTGGGACCGAGGGCGCGCGCGGAGGCCCCGGGCTCTGCCAGGCGCAGGTGTCCAGGACGGGGCGCCCTGGCTCGACGCGGGCGGGCAACCTGACCCTCTGTCGCCAGGGCTGCGGCGACGCCCTCGACTCCCCAGAAGTGTCCCGGAGTCTGCCGAGACGTCGTTGTCGGAGATGCTCTGCAGGAGGCATGTCCTCTGAAGCCAGCGGTCCTCGCCTACCCCCGCCCAAGGGCTGGGGGCAGCTCCCAGAGAGTCTTCAATAGAACACTTACCAAAGGTGGCCTTTGACATTCGGGGACTGTTGTTTTTTTTTTTTCCCAAGCAACAGACGTATCTTTCTAGATTCACTAACTTAGAAACACACGTTTCTGTGTGTTTAATTATTAAACCTTCAAAGATCACTGCGTCCAACAGCCTCCTCCTTTTTCAGATGAGGGAACTGAAAACCAGAAAGATTTTGCCTTTTGCTCCAGGTCACACAGTTCAAGTTCGCTGTGCAGCTGAGACTAGAGGATCCAAGTACATTGAGCCCCAGCTCATTGCTTTCTGCAGCTATGATATGAAAAAAATAAGTCTGGCTGGTGGGGGAGGGGGACACCCAGGCCTGGCCTCCACAGCCTGCAGGGAGGCTAAGCTCAGGGTTCAGATTTTCCTGGAGCCAGTCCACCAGTGGTCAGGCCACATGTGCATAATAAAGAATTGAGTGCTGTGTACTTTAGGCTGGTCCCCCTCTTCCTGGCCCCCTTCCCCAGCCTCAGCTTCCTTTTGGAGTCCCTCCTGACTTCTGGGTGTCCACCGCAGGCCCTGTTGGAAAAACTTCAGCTCCCTCTCAGAATAAAAGGAATGAAAACCTAGGGAAAGGAGCCAAGGAGGAAAGCCACAAATACGCATCTGGCCGAGGCAGACGGAGCAGCTCCAAGAGTCTGCAGAGATGCTCAGTGACGGCTGTTTGCAGATGCTGCGCTGCCAGGGGCTGGGGTGTCCTCCCTGGCCCGGCTCCTGAGAAACAAGAGAGGCAAAGAGAAGGCACATCTTCCATGCTCAACTCTTCCTCCCTGCTACCCTCCCAAGTCCTTCGGGTTTTTACAGCCCACAGGGAAGAGCAAGAACTATGGAGTCAGACAGTCGTGGCTGGAATTCTAACTCCACAACCCATTAGCTGGGGCCTTGAGCAAGTGACTCAAGCTCTCAGAGCCTCAGTTTCTTTACCTGTGACGTAAGGGTAACGACGGGACCATTATGAGGACTTATATAACGTGTACTGTATAAACACTTAGAGTTTTTGCACCCGGGGCCATGTTGTGACTTTTGTGGATCCTAAGCATTTTCGCCTTTGTGGCCATGAGGCTCTTCATCAAAAACAAAAAAAAATTTTAAATATTTTATGACTGCATTGGTATAAGGATGAATATATTCATATTATGTATTAAAGCAGTTTGAGCTAAAATTCCATTTTTTCTTCTGTTTCTTTCTTTCTTTTTTTGAGGCAGAGTGTCACTCTGTTGCCGAGGCTAGAGTGCCATGACATCAGCCTAGCTTTCAGCAACCTCAAACTCCTGTGCTCAAGAGATCCTCCTGCCTCAGCCTCCCGAGTAGCTGGGACTACAGGCGCTTGCCACCGTGCCCAGCTAATTTTTTGTGTCTATTTTTAGTTGCCTGGCTAATTTTTTTCTATCTTTAGTAGAGATGGGATGGTCTTTTGCTGGCCTCGAACTCCTGACCTTAAGCGATCCTTGTGCCTCAGCCTCCCAGAGTGCGAGGATTACAGGCGTGAGCCACCGCACCTGGCCTTCTGTTTCTAAAATAAAAAAAAAAAAAAAATTAAAACATTTTCATGGGGCCCCAAAAGTACTGTGGGCCCCTGGCACTGTGCCTGTAGATAAGTCAACCCTGCTTGTGTCCCGGCTCAGAGGCTGCTTTGGGGTCGTCCACACTAAGACACAGGAGCATGCCTCGCATGTGTGGGGGACCACAGCAAAGAGACTGCTGAGAAGAGAGTGTAGTGAGGGAAAGTGGGGGAAAGGAGGAGAGTTATAGCTTTCACGACCTCGGCAACCCCCCCATCCTCCCTCCAGCACGTGAGAGTTGCAGCTGCGACAGTCCCGGCAGAGTCTGTGGTGTTCGGGGGCATATAGGCCGCTCTTCTCAGTCACCTGCATTCCGGTCCCTCCTGCCAGCAGAGATCCCGGGTTCTGGGCTCCCTCACTGCCGCAGCCTCCTGGGGCCCACATGTGGCCATGTCCTCCCCACCTCCTTTCCTCCTCAGGGGTACCCCTCAGCCTCAGAGAGCCTCAGGAGGGGAGTGGACTGAGAGAAAAAGTAGCTCTCTTGTATGTTAGCTTTCCCCATGTGAGGTCACAAGGCCGGACCACGCAGTCCCTGGGGGCTCATAGCCTTTAGGATTCGCTCCAAGCTACCAGGCGACTGGCTTGTGTTTCTTTTCTTTTTTTTTTATTTCAGCATGTTATGGGGGTACAGGTGATTAGGTTATGTATGATGCCCTTGCCCTCCCTCCCCGCCCAAATCCGAGCTTCAAGTGTGTCCATTCCCCCAGAGGTACGCATCTCACTCATTGTGCATATGTTTCTAAAGTGGGAGTGGCTGGTGCTTATCAAAGATGGATGTGTGGGCTCCAGCAGCCTCCCCAGAGGGTGGCTGAGGCCTGTCCTGAGCTGTAGGGAAGCAGGAAGTCCCCGGCTGGGCTGGGGCTTGCTGGCTTTGCCAAAGCACCGGCAGAATCTGAGAAAAGCATTCCTCACAAATGTCTCCTTCAAAGGCTGCCGGATTCCTTAACAGCTAATTAGTGAGCAGGGGATACTGTGATGGGGGCTGATCTAGGCCTTCCTCCACCTCTTCCTCAGGGCGAGGCCTCTGGGAGGCCAGCAGCGCTTTCCCGTGGCCGTGTTTCCTCCCCACGTCAGCGCCTTCTGCGGGAATCATCTCTCCAGCTTAAGCCTTTTCTCAGAAACCAGCTTTTCCCTGACAAGTCTGCAGCTCAAAAGGAACCGGCTCCTCTTACTGTTGAAATCAGGCACATCTGGAAGCAGTAAACTTTTCAACAGGCTGAGGGGGAAGAAAAGACATCTTGTAGGGGATGGATTCACCTCTGGGACTAATTATTCTTTATATTTCACCCGTCACATTTACCATCTTCATCAGAGCAAAGAGACAATAAATGATCTCATTAAATCCCAGAAAGATGCTGCTCCCCTTCAAGAAGCACCTCCTCTCGACACCCTGTTCTCTGACAAGGGCCATGTCACCGTGGCTGGCACTGGGACTGGGAACCAGGGACAGGTGGGGCAGATGCCCTGCCCAGTGCTTTTCCTCGTTTGAATGCAGTATCTGTGTTTTCTATCGCTGGAGATGTCCTTGTGAGTCTGACATAAAAGCCTTCTCTGGCCACATTTTCCCCAGAGACAGGCTTTCCTGGGGGAGACACAGATGAGAGGCAATGCTATTATAGACTGTGGGGTTAAAAAAAGTCATCTTGGAGGAATTCTGAACCAGCTCTTCTTCCCCTTATCGAAAACTCATTCTGGTAAAAAGATTCCAGAAAAGACACTGAGTTGAATTCTCCCAGTGCTGGGTGACCGCCCCCTCCACCCCCCGCCACAAAGCCATCTCTGTGATACAAGGGTTTGGGGGCTTTTGTCACCCCCTTTCCAACGACATAAAAGGGCAGCTCAGACAGGGCCACAGCATCTGATTGTCCTTCCAGTCCATACCTTCTACTCTGCAAAGGGCAACTTAGAAGGGACCCCCGTACACACAGCACACCATTCCTTAGGCAAGGAGATGTGTGTAGGAGGAGAAATTCTCTGCCTCTGCAGTCTTGTCAGATATTGGCCTGAGGTAGCCCCAAAGGGCTGGAACCCCTTCTTCTGAAGGGTGCTGGTGTCTTCCAGGTCCTTGCTAATTAAAATGTGGCTGGCAACATTAGCATCACTTGGGAACTCCTTAAAAAAGACAGAATTTCCTCACCCTTCCCGCATGCCGGGTATTTTAACAAGACCTCCAGGTGATTTGTAGGCATGCTACCGGAGTGAGCAGCAATGCCCTAGACAGGTGGTTCTCAGTCTCTGATTTGGCTCGGAATCACCTACAGGGCTTGTTAAAATGCTGAGCGCAGGACCTTACCCCAGAGTTTCTGATTCAGGGGTTCTGGCTGAGAATTTGCATTTCTAATAAGTTCCCAGGTAGTGCAGGTGTTGCTGGTCCAGGGACCATGTCAAGGTGGTTCCCAAGCCTAATGGCATAACACTTAAGGAATCGTGTTTAAAAATACAGATTGCTAGGCTCCACTTAAGGAAATTCAGATTCAAAAGTCTTATAATCTAATAATAGGACTGCTGGAACAAAGTACGTTTGGATAGCTCTTTACAGTTACAAAGCACTTTAACAAACATTTCATTTACTCTTTGGAATGAGAAACCTTCTTACAAAGGCACAACCTATACTTGCCCACCTCATTACGACCTGTGTTACAAAATCATTTTAAAGACTGAATCCAGGGCCCGGTGTGGTGGTTCATGCCTATAATTCCAATACTTTGAGGGACCAACGCTGAAAGGATCACTTGAGGCCAGGAGTTCAAGACCAGCCTGGGCAACATAACAAGTCCTGTCTCTACAGAAAAAAATTTCTTATAAAATTAGCCAGGCGTGGTGGCGTGCGCCTGTAGTCCCAACTACGTGGGAGGCTGAGGCAGGGGGATCCCTTGAGCCCAGGACTTCGATGCTGCAGTGAGCTATGGTCGCACCACCGCACTCCAGCCTAGGCGACAGAGTAAGATCTTGTCTCTTAAAAAAAGAGAAAAAAAAAGACTGAATGCATTTCAAGTATTTTTAGTTTCATGATCACATTTGAGTTAGCTGTTCATAGAGTTTTTTCAGAGGCAGATTTATGGTTCCATGGAGCCTGGTTCATGAACAGATAAGACTGTTTTGTACCGAGCAGCGTCCGTTCCCATGCTGGCAACGTCCTGCAGCACTCAGAAGCATGCCAAGTAGATTGAACGTGCCTTCTCTCATCTTGCCTACCCTTTCAGTTCACCTTCTTTAAACAGGCTAAAAAAAAAAAAAAAAAAGTAAAAAGACTCACCCCTTTCTTCAAAGGTCAAAATGATCAAATTTTGATTTCGCTGAGTCTGAATCAATGAGTTTACTGTGTGTACAGACTCCCAGTCCCCATCATGGCCATAAAACCCAGCTGAGTTTTTGCAGTCAAAGAAAAGGCATCTGCTTGCATTGTAAGTACTAGTTGCTGATGACAAAAAAATTTTTAAAAAAGACCAAAAAAAAAAGAAAAAACAAAAAACATTGTGTGCCTCAGGCCATATCTATGAAAAAAAAAATCTTCTCTGAATCTGTCCTCCCATCCTTTTTAAATGCAAGTTGAGACGCGAGGTTTCCAAGCCGGCTGGAACCAAGAACAATGCCTTGTGGCCGTGGGCGTGGCAGTGTGTACAGCTTGTCATTCAGCGGCCTTTGAAGAGGTGTCAAAAAAAGGCCATTTTGAAAGAAATATTCCTGTTGCCTAAAAGAGAGCAGTGCCTAGGTCGGAAATGTCCAGGGGTCTCTTGGAAAAGAGAAAAAGGCAAGAAAACCAACTTTCCTACTCCTGGGTGTCTGGGGAGCAGACTTGATACTCTCCCGTTGCCTGAACACTCTCTCCCAGAGGTGTTTCTGGAAGCACTAAGATCAAATTACTAAACCATTTTCTGCCTCACAATTACTTAGTTGGGGTTTTAACTGGTAAAACTTTCTTCTCTCCAAGTCTAGTGTTCCATTTATTTTCCCTCCCCTGCCCCCACCCCCTTGCCCTCCGAAGCGGTGGGAGTTGGGGAATTGAGGTGCTGCCCAAGGGAGGACCAAGGGCGCCTGTGTCTTTGATCACAAGTAGTAACCAGGAAATATTTTTAGAAATTAAAAAAAAAAAAAAAGCTCCTGGGCAAATGGTGTCGATCTTGTGCTGTTTGGAGAAAGTGGCTCATCAGAGTAAATGCCTCTTTCTCTGATGCCTTAAGTATCCTCCCTGCCTCAGATGAGCAGGTTATTAAGGTAATGTTACCCTTTATTGCTGAAAAGCAGTGTAAATAGACACCCAGACTACAAGAGATTGCCTGCTTTCAAACTGCAGAAATGAGACACTTTCTCTTACAATTTCCTTTTCCACCAAATAGCATACCCTATTTACTTAGGGGAAATAGTCGCCTTCTTATAATGACCACACCCATTCGCTCGGAGGCAAAACGCTGGCAAAGTAAGTGCAGCTATTATGTGGGCCAATCTTTGAGAGTTTTCTTCTTCCTCCTGTGTTGTTCGTCTGGGTGCTCACTGCCTTCCCTTCCTACGGTCCCATACAGAAGGTACCTCCCCTTCCCCTCCCCAACAAAAGACAGGGAGCTCCAGTCCTAAGGTGGAGGGTGCCTCTTGACTGATGGGGGAGGTAGAGCATCCTCCCAGGAAACTCTGAGATTGAGGGAGAAGACCCAGCCAGCTGCCCTTGGGAATCTCCCAGCCGATGAAGAAGGCACAGCCTTGACATGAGGAAACGTACGCACACACACGCTCACATTCATACACACATATATACACATATACAGATATACATGTACGTATGTGCACATATATGCATATATGTTTTCCACCAAATATTATATGTTAATATATAGATTATATGTTTTCTTAGAACACATATAGAAAAGTGTCATTTGGTGACTAACATTGAGACTAGGAGACGAGAGCGTAATTAGTATGAGTTGACCCAAACTATGGCGTTAGCGCTGGGCAAAGCGGTCTTAGAGGGAGCGGGTGTCCAGCTCCATGTAGAGAGTGTCAGTGTGGCCTGGGTATACCCTGAGCGCTTAATATTAGCCTAGGAAAGAATGGCAGAAACTCTGCCTGCTTCCCCCCCAACAGGGATTCCTTCATCACCAAAGCACAATAGCTTTACCCAGCCCATTGTAACAGGGTAAACAAGTTTGATGTAACTTCCAAATCTATTTTCTATTGTAAGTTCCGTTTATTGAATAAATAGCAATTCAACATGTTTGCAAATCACGGTGCTGCTAGATGCCAGGGCTGGCAGAGATTCATGTGTTTACTGTACGGCGCGCCCAGTCAGGCTCTGCTACTCAGCAGAGCGGCAATGTGGAATTCCAAACAGCTGCAAGCAGTAAGTTGAAAGCAATTTCTGCTAATCTTCCAGGGGGTTATGTGGCATGGTGGAAACTGGTTCCAGACAGCAAAAGGTACTTGCTTGTAGAGTCAGGACTTGGAGTGGCTTCTGAATACTCGCTTTTTGGACTGATAAAAATTAAGAGCAAAACTGTGACGTGATTTTGCACATTTGCATTTAGTCTTGTCTAAGTGTGAACCTGAATTTGTTTTACATTAGAAAACCTTCTTTGCAACATTTTTTGGGCCTGGTTCCCAGCCTCTGGGGAAAAGGCACAAAAGCAAAGATGTGGTCTGCTTAATGGAGGAAAATGGGCAAGCAGATGCTACCTCCTCGAGCTTCTCCAGAGGGTTCAAAAATTCTTCAGAGGATTTTTTTTTTTTTACCAATGTCGAATATAGAATTTACTTACATTCATTCAGCCAGAGAAAAGTCGATCTTGGTTTCTCAGTAAAAGCACATTTTTCAGACATAGATGCAGAATCAGGGGTTTGGTGGCAGTCTACCAAGAAGTACATCTCACCTGCGAATTGTCCTGCCCAAGTTAGCCACTCTAAAATCAGGATTTTCTAGGGCTGGCATCACCTGTTGTCCTGCAATGATCCCCGGCTCTGTTCCACTCTGTTCTGGCTAGAACGGGCTATGGGAGCGCAGGCTAGAGGCCACGTTTCTTTCCCATCAAGACTGGGATGTGAAGATCGGCTGCTGCTGCCCTTTGCCTGTGGCTGGAACATCATGAGTATAGCCTCAAAGCTGGCTGCCAGGCGCACGAGTAGCCAGGCTGTCTGTTTGATCCCTTCTGTCCTAATCGTTGGCATCCAAGGTAGCCCCAGCCTGTGTTCCAGCCGCCTAGCTGCTTGCTGCCAGTTCAGTTTCCCAGGACTTGGGCCGAATCCCAGTCTCACGCCTCACATGGAGCTGGCTGGTTCCTGTTAGCATTTCAGTCTACCCCTAACAGTGAATGTTGCCGCTGCCAAGAACTCATGAAACTGGATTCCCATTTGGCCCCTTCTCATCAGACCCTCCTGGATCGCTTTTCCTGCTTGGAAACAGACGGCGGTTGTGCCACGTCCCTTGGACTCGTCTATGGCTGCGCGGGGAGCGGCTGCGTCTGGTCCGTATGTTCTGATTTGACATCCCCTTTCCCCCAGCTTGCAGTGCGACTGGCTCTCATCTGGAATTCTAGGTAATGCTGACCCCTCTTTTGGAATAGCTCCTATGGCTGCAACCTGCACAGACCAAAATAAAGGAATCTTAACATGTGAGGAGGCTTTCAGAGAACTTTGTCTACCTTTCAAAGTAAAGTTCTCAAGAGCATTCTAGAAGATCACGTTTTGTTTTTGTTTTGCTTTATTCCTTTTTTTTCTCAGCAGCTTAGTTCAAGTCACAGGGGATTTGATAGATTTATTGCAAGGCCGTTTCCACATGTGTTGATCTGGCTGGCTTTGACCGGCCCTCTAAAGAATGCTTCGCCCTGGAGCAGGCCCATCTGGTCGCAGCAGTTACTAGAACAGGGAGGTTCCTGCGAATGGTCCATCAGCTTACGGTGGAGAAAAACAATTAGCGAAGTCTGTAGTTGGCCCTCAGAGTATACTTCTATTTTCAAAGCTATTTTCATTGAGATCTTCTGCCTGGACGAACATACTTGTTGATATGTGTGTTATGAAGTATTAGGCTAATGACATTTAAAACTGTTAACAACATTCAGACCATTTTTATTTATTAATAGAGCTTTAATTTTTTGAACCAATAATGATCTGTTCATCTAAATGCACACAGAAACACAATTTATGAGTTGGCCATTATATTTTCTTGTTATGGAAAATTAGTCAACAATTGTTAAACAGACTCATGCCAAAAAAGCAAGGAGAAAAAAAAAAAGAAAAAAAACAGACCTGAACAACCAGCAATAACTTTAAAATATAGTTAATAAGAAATGTATTCATGATTTTTTGCTATTTTGCATATTTCCAATGGACAGACTCAAGATAAATATCACACATTAAAATTTGTGTTTGTTCATTTTCTGGTACATGCAAAAGAAATAAAATAATATTCCCAAACACTTAATGTTTTAATTGCTTTTTTGTTTTCAATGTGTTTTAGAAATAAATCACTTACCCTAGTCTCGTCCATTCATAAAAAGTTATTACTGCTTCAAATCCTCTTTTGGCTAGATTGTATATACAAATAAATATGTAAGTCACTGAAAATCTACCAGGTGTAAGTTGCCAGGCTTAGTCAAAGGAGACCTAAAGCAGGAGTGTTGGAGACCTTTCTATTAAGCTATAAAGACCTTTTTGTTAGTTACAAAACCTCTTTTACTACAGGCAAAATAGACGACGTAGTGACCACTATAGTTAAGTTGGAGGTGGAAGGCCCAGAGTCTACTTTGAGCTACTCCCCCAATCTCGAGGGTCTCCTCAAAACACCTAAACAACTATGGAGCACAGTTTGAAAACACAGCCTGATAGATGAGATGTAATTTCAACCCAATGTTTCTTGGGTTAAGGGGGTGGGGGAAGTGTGGTCACCTTAATAGTAGTAACTCAAGTTTTATCAACTCTTCTTGCCATGTGCTCAACTACCTGTTTCAGCAAAGTCCCACTCAGACTCCATAGAGTGTGTTTCACATGTCCTTCTGAATGGTGACAGTCAACACACTACGGGTTTGTCCCCTTTGCTCTGGCCCCAGCCTCACCCAGTGTCCTCTGTCTACAAAGCCTCTCCATTGCCCAAGCTTCTGGCCACTGCAATCGGAATTTCGACATCCACGCCAACTAAATCCAGGGCCCAAAATCTCCAGTCCATGAGGGCTGCAGCAGCACTGTGTTCTGGTCTATCTGTTCAGCAACCTGTGTCATGCTGGCCCCTTGGGAAAGTGACAATGAAAGTTCAATAATAATGCCACAGGCCTCATGGAGTCCTTCACGAAGACCAATCCTCAGCTCCAGCTCCAGCTCCTTTTCCATAAACAGGGCTCAGACACCAAGCTGTGGTGCCAGGCATGGAACGGATCCCACTCCGGCCTTTCATCTTCACCCCTCACCCAGTGGTCACCAATCCTCCTCCCTTCTGCTGCAGCCCCATACAACAAACCTGTACATCGACTGTTCTTGTCAACCCATCAGTTTCGGTCCATTCTCTGATATGTTTAAACCTCAGTTTGGGCTCAAAATGGAATTCACCAGATGACATTATTCCACCTAGTTTAATACCAGCTGTCCTGCTTTCCTTAGAATGACACCATTGACTTCTTTAAACCATGACTCTGAGCCCTGCCCTGGGCGTGCCATGAGCTCAGATGGAGAGATGTGCTCAGGGCATCAGACGGTTTCAGCACATGCACCCATCTCTTTGGCCCTTGGAATGCAAGTGTTACCCAAAGGGCAGCTGCCATCTTGGCTGATTTCCTGGAAAACTATGAAGAAAAACAAACAAACAAACAAACAAACCACAAAAGCCATTTCCTGACTCTTCCAGCAACTTTGACTAGTTTTGAGTGGGTTGTTTTTTATTATTCCTTCATTTGGGGAACAAATTAAAGTTGTGTGTTTATTTCTGCAACATTGAGAAACACCAAGAGAAAGCCTCCCAAAAGGATGATCCTGTTTCTCATTCCAGATACTTGCCAACAACCACATGAAAAGGAAAAATAGACTTGAAGGCATTGCATTATAGAATAGATTTGCCTTAAATATTACTTATAATTCCATTGCTATTTTAAATTCACTTGAGGTGTGACCACCCCACTCCCCTGCACCACTCAAAGACATTTAAAGACCTAAGAGACAAAGAAATGATCGCACTGATACAGTCTCTCATATTACCAGAGAGAACACGATTCTAATAAAAAGCAGTCATGATCACACTTGGCATCTAGGGGGCGGTGGGTGGGGGGACCTGTTATGTTCTTTTCCCATCGGCTCTCCTTTTCAGCCATACTAGAGACAGTTTTAGGGCATCTGAGAGCCCTTTCCTGAAGACCTCTCAAGGCTGGTTTCCGTTAATGACCCTTAGAATCCAACATTTACATATTATTCCAAGAGGACCATCCCTAAGCAACCTTTCTCCTGCCAATGCAATGGTGTCTCATAACTGTATGTGTTATTGTGCTAAGAGAACTCCTCCTCTCCAGGGTCAGGAAGGGATAGAACAAAGGCAGTTAAAGGTACTGAGAAATACACGTGTATTAGTTCCCTACAGCTGCTGTAACAAAGCACCACAAACTTGGTAGCTTAAAACAACAGAAATTTATTCTCTCACAATTCCGGAAGTCAGAAGTCCAAAATCAAGGTGCTAGCGGAGTTGGTTCCCTCTGGAGGCGCTGAAGGAGAATCCATTCCCGCCTCTCTCCCAGCGTCTGGCAGCTGCTGGCAAACTCTGGCATTCCTTGGCTTGTAGACACGTCACCCCAATCTCAGTCTTCATGTTGCCTTTTTCTCCACGTCTTCTCCGCTTCTCTTCTCTTATAAAGATATTCGTCATTGGATTTAGGGCCCACTCTAATCAGAGATCATCTCCTCTCAAGAGTCTTAACTTAATTACATCTGCAAAAACTGTTTTTTCAAACAAGGTCATAGTCACAGATTTTATATCTTTTTTCCAATGGGGTAGGGGGGTTGGTACCATTCAACCATCACAACACATAAAGGAAAATTAATTAAATCCAAATAAGAAAGGCAACAAACACCTCTATAGCCCTTTAAGAGCAGATGAAAGAGACTGGAGTTGGGAACTAGAGTCAAGATATTGGGTTATAGGCTTAGTTTTGTCAATAGTGATTCTGGGATCTTGGGCAAGAGCCTCTCCTTTGCAGGCGTGATTGTTGCATCTGTAAAATGAGAGAATGAATTAAATTAGCTCGAAAGAACGTTCCAGCTCTGGCGTTCTAGGATTCTACATGTACAGCGTTTCCCTGAACTAGTTCTTACACATGCTCATGTGCACACACGTGGGAACAAAGCATACCCCACCCTCCTACAGATCAAGCCAGATACTTCCCAGACCCAACTCTGATTTCCACACTGAGTCTATAACTTATATTTTCTCACGTGGGCATCTGGAAGCTGGCTTCCATCGTGTCATGTTCAACTTGGCTGGAGAAATAAATTTGGCAGTGCTTAAAAATGCCATACCTTTTTATTTGGAGTTTTTCCACAGTATTCTTGGTATCTGGATTTTGGGGTAATTTTCTTTCTTATTTTTCAGTTTTGTATTTCAGCTTGTGGTTCTCAGCGTGCTCTTTCCTCCCCAGGAGCGGCCCACATCTCAGATGGCATGTCCTGGCACTGGCAGATGACCTAAGAAGAAGGTGATAGATAAAGAGAGAGGCTTGGAAATTCCATGGCATCATTTCTTCGTGGAATTCCTGATGATAAAATGACCACATGCTGGAAATTACACTGCAACTCTACTCCAGAAAACTTGCATGGCATTTGATTTTCATGGATTAGCTGAGTCTTATGATCCCATCCCTCTACGTGTGAGGGCTGGGCAGCAGAAGGCTGCAGTCATGGAATCACAGAATGACAGAGCTAGAGAAATTGCATACCATTTTTTTCTATGTACAGTGCACATGCATTTTTTTCCCTCCAGTGTAAATTCCATGAGAGTACAGGGTCTTGTCAGTGTTGCTCAGAGCTGTCTCCTTGGCACCTGGCCCGGATGTGGCACACAGTAGGCACTCATCACATTTGTGATTATGAATGCAAATGAATATGAATCAGATTCTTAGAAGGAGGTCAGATCACATGCAATGTCCTCATTTCTGATTCATTTTCTGTAGCCACAAATATGAGTAGGTTACTGCTTCAGTTTCTCTCTGCTAACTAATTGATGAGCTAAAAATGATTAAAAGTATTAAGGGAATTCTGTTCCTTATTAGCTCTGTGATCCTGCCATTATAGGAATTAAGAAGACT
The DNA here is from genome assembly GCA_963575035.1 of Avahi laniger. Lineage (NCBI taxonomy): Eukaryota > Metazoa > Chordata > Mammalia > Primates > Indriidae > Avahi > Avahi laniger. The sequence goes on along the minus strand of CAUYSK010026536.1, from coordinate 3,493 downwards.
ACCCCCTACCCTGCTTTGCAAATTTAGATATTTTAACATTGGTTTTTCTTAAACTTCTGTCTTTGCCTCGCCTTTCTCGCCACTGGGCCCCCCTTGTCCCCCAACATGAGTGGCGGGGGGAGGGGTTGTCTCTTTTTACCACCAGCCGAGCACCTGCAGGAACAAACAAGGTCTTGTGCGGCCACCTAGTGGTGTCTCTTCTTCCCTGCAGTGCCCCACGGCTTCTGAAGGGAAAGATTCGAGGGAATCGCAGGCGCTGGGGAGACTTTGAAGACCGCCTGCTTTCTCCAGGCATCCGAGACCCGACCGGAAGGGGAGCCCGAGGAAAAAGGAGCGTGGGCCCAGGGCGTGCCCGGGTCCGGCTGCCTCACTTCCTCGGGGCAGCGGCCAGAGGCTGCGGGTGCGAGGCCGGGCGACCCTGAACCGCGCGAGGGAAGTGATGTCACCGCCTCCTCCCCGAGAAGCCTTTGACGTGGAGGGCGGGGGTGGGGAGAGGAGTGAGCGCTGGGGCGGGACAGACGGTCCTTGTTCCCTGGGAAAATCAAGCTTTGAGAGACGTGGTTGGCAAAGGTCCCTCGTCTCAATGTTGAACGCTGCGTGCGAGCTCCTTTAAAGAATTGTCCCTTGGGACCGAGCAACTGCAGAGCCCGGGGGGGACACAGAAAAGGGTCAGAGTGGGGATCAGAGAACAGGGGCCAGTGGGACTCAGCAGCCCCTGGGCAATGAGGTTTAAATAAGGGGCCATGACATTGAACGAGGCTCCCAAGAACTCCTTGAAGCTGGACTTGTTCCCACGGGGACCCGATCTCCGCAGGTTCCAGGGTGCTGGGCCCCAGGAAGGAGGTGGCGCTGGGAGACGGAAGTCAGGACCAGCGCTGATCACACACACACTCTTAGTTAGGAATACCTTTTCTCCCATTCTTTCCCTTCCACACACCATCAGTGGTACCATGGCGTGACATCACCTTCCCCTTGCTAAGTTTATCAGTTTTCGCCTGAATAAAAATGTATCCGATGTACACTGGCCCCGATCTTTACCGAAGAATAGCTCTGGGTAAGCCCTTCTTATCTGCCTACAAAGTCTGCCTATAAATTCTTGGGTTTCTCCATTTAAAAGAAACAGAATTTTCCCTCAAGCCTGACATCCATTCTCCCCCATAGCCACTTCCCTTGCCAGTGTCTCCAAAGAGCAGTGTTTTCTGACCACTCTGTCATGACCCCATTCCCACCTGGCTTCTGTCCTAACCATCCTATGGAAACGGCCCTTTTGGAGATTGCTCATGACTTTCTAATTGCCAAATCCAAAGGCTTCCTTAATAACAACATGCAGCTGCTGGTGTGCAAAGGTGTAACTTTATTTTCCCAGAATTGACCTCAGATCATTAACTCGGTCCCCAACATCTGCTTAGCAGCAGAAAAATGCAGTCTCCCCAATTCAAGATAAACCCAGCCCATTCTGTTTCAGAACAGAATTAAAACACGGTCTCTTTTGGGTACCTAGTCAGCAGTTCCCACGTCCTTTCAGTCTCTGTAGCTGCAGAGGGCACTTGTCTTGAAGGGCAGAGCTTGTGCGTCATGCTGGTTTGGGGAGGACAGCAGTGTCCGGCCCATCATGATGCTCTGTCCACACCAGCTTCCACTGATGGGTGGCTCTTCCCATTTGCTGCCATTGTCCCGAGCCACCTTCAGTTCCTTGATGTCCAAGTTTCTACCATCGCCTCCTCTTGTTTATATGCTTATGGTCCGGACCCCAGCTACTTCAGGTCCTTTTGGTTTTGGTCGGGGCCTCTTATGTGTCCCTTTTGGTGGCCACAGAAACTTTTCAGCTCTTTCCCACACCTTACCAAGGTGACTGGGTCTCTGCACAGCCACTCTTGACCATAGCTCCTCTGTTCTTCCAACACCATTCTTGGATGCAGGAATTCTGCCAGGAGCTATGGTTCTCCTTGGGACATTGTGAGAGGAGAGACACACAGGTCCTCTGCGATGGAGTCCCTGATGATGTACAAATTTCTTTGACTATGATCACAACAGAAAACACATTTTACATCATGGCTGAGTACATACACACAACACAAATGAAACAACAGCTTCATGAAACAATGTTTACCAGTACCTTGCAATGAACTCTGGTATTTTCTATTCCATTGTATTTTGTTTCTTTTATTGCTGGTTTTACCCTAATAAATTAATTTTATGCTCCAAGAGTAGGTCTCAGCCCACAGTTTCAAAAATGTTTGCTTAATAATGGCTTTATTTTTTTCAGGGGGTGGGTGCTGGGTCCCATACCCCAAACTAGAAAATGACTGTACACTTGTTTTGTTCTTTCTCAAAATACGCGGCTTTTGGGAAAGTCCTGCCTTTCAAGCTGTTGTCTCTACTATGGGTTTAAAATAAATCCATTCAGACATTCAACAGACTTTTTTCTTCCCAGCCTTATCTACTTTCTGTCTGAGAACAATGTGTATGGAATATGTCAGAAGGAGAGAGAAAAGAGTAATGGGCACAAAGAAGCACAAAGGAAAAAAACTCAGTTAATATTTCCAAACATTATACATTCTATTGGTAACAGTAATAGTAATGTATCTAATTATGATTCAGTGTATATTATGGGTCAGGCACTGTGCTTAGCATGTTTATTATTTCAGTTAATCCTTGTAACATCCCTATGATGTGGTACAAATATTATTCCCATTTTCTAAAAAAGAAATTAGGGCTAAGCTGAATTTGACTCCTGTCCCTGCCCTTCACATCTAGAGATCACGTCTCATGTCTGTTCATCCCTTGGCTCTTACCCCACCTCTATCAAATGAGCGATGGAGACTAGACTCTCTCTCTTTCAGCTCAGACAGAGCCCAGCAACCTTTTTCAAGGCACCACTGCTTTTTACTAAGTGTGAAAGGTGATGGTCTTGCTGCTCGGGCCTGCAGCTTGACTTGTACACATCCCTCCTGCTATTCTCTACCCTGGGCTCCCTGTGGCCTAGAGCTCAAGGTCATCCACGATCTTCCCCCAACCTAGAAGGGATTGGGAGTCCTTCCTGGTTCTTCATGACCTGCGGGCCCACATATTACAGAAGATGAGCATCTTAACTTGCCTTTATCTTTTCTAAAACCCACATCTATAAAGGGAGAAAGATGTCTCAATAAAGAAATAAAACATACTTATAAACTATTGATTTTTCCCTTCGAATCTGGTGAGTTCCTTCATTTATTCAGCAAATATTTATCGAATATGTATTAGACACTGTTCTAGGTGCTACTGGGAGATTTGGTGGTGAATAAGACGGATCGAATTCTTCCCCCTCTGGAGTTTATAGAGGCTGGTTTCTGCAGAGGGCAGACACTCACTGGTGCTTTTCAGCCTTCTGTTAAATCACACTTCCCAGTAAGAAATACTTTTGTACAGCACCGTAGTACATTCCTTGTTCTCTCTCTCCCTACACAACAGAATCAAAGTTTTGTAGAACACTTGCCTTTATTACATGTAAAAA